>CM035438.1:31913045-31998045 GCA_020310875.1 Ceratopteris richardii
CATACACACACACACAAACACACACACATACACACATACACAACGCATGCATGCTTATACTTAAAGCTTCAACTCCCTAAGAATGTGATTCAGTCTTGTTCCACATACGAAGTGGATGTTAATTGTTCCCCTCTCACTCGGCACTCCTACGACAGCAACTTTTACAAAATTGAGCACGTGTCTTTCAAATGATGTGGCAACATTAATTTTAAAATTTGCTGTCGATGGATTTAGTTCAAAATAAAATTTCTTTATCATTCTCCAAATTGAACCAATTGTCCCTCGAACTCCTTGCCTAACAAGGACTGCCCCCTTGTAGATCATTTCTGTGCTATGTTTTCAGCTTTTCCATCTCGCATCAAATGGCATATAAACTGTTGACATTTGAAACATTGCCAAGTACCAAGCGTCCCCACAAAAATTGAATATCATGCTTCACATGGCTTCTCAAAAGTGAAGTGCAGCACAAACATTCATATTGAAATAATAATTCCTTTCAGGAGGCATGAGAACAAATGCTTAGAAAAGGTGAAATAAACATAAATAGAAAACTTAACTACAAATTTTCACGATAAGCATTTATTTGTATGTTAAAAGAATTTTTCAAGTAATTGATATACCTAAATAATCTTTATTGCGCTTTAATATGAGCGGGGCGGCTTGGTAACAAGGTTGGACACAATCGTTACATCCCAAAATATCACTCACAAGGATCTCAGGTCTGCAATTGCCATCTACACATCACATACCCTGGCAGGACAAGTCATCATACAGTACCCATAAATTTGAGCAACTTACATACGTGAATCTTCACATCTGCCCAAAACTAGCCGTCTATTCTCACCTTCACCAATAGACTCGTGTGCTAATCTGTGAACAGAACTTCAGCGTTTTAGCGATAACAATGAGTAAAATTCAAAAGTTTACCTGAAACAATGGCTTCATTGAAAAAATAAAATTGGATTTAAAAAAGCATCTCAGGATATCAAAGAAAGCAAAATGACAGGATTGCCTGAATATATCTGCAAGTCGATGAAGCAGCATACGATGGTACGAAGACATGGGTTCAAGAGTCAAGACGTTTCCAATGCTGCATAAAATGTAAAAACATTCACTTTTGCGTAAGAAAACTTTAAAAACTCTCCCACAAGTCGAGGAAATCTAACGGAACTACGGCAGCACGCGATTATAAACGCTGCTCCGAAACAAGAGTGACCTGGGCGCTAACAATGTATTTATTTCAAAATCATCAGGAAAAAAACTGATGTGTGAACTGGAATTCGGCAATTTCTAATCGTGTTATCTAAACAAGTTTGCAGTAAATTCAGACCTTAGGGTTTCGTGCTGGTCTAGAAAGGAAACAAATGCCTCTTCTGCTGAAAGCACTAGATGTTTACAGGAAAGGTTATCTTTAATAAGCCACGCAAGCTCTTCTGCCTGAAATAAAAGCAAAATAGAGAGCCTTGTGAATACACAGAGAGAGATACGGATGCTTTGACCGCACAGTGCTTGATAGATTCGCCTACCATGGAGACAGAATCCATGTCTGCTTCAGCGATCGTACCAATTGTGACGCAACATGGAAAACGCAGGCTTTATTTGTTCTTTCAGAGAATTTTACCCTTTATACCTATTGAGACTCGTGTCACTCAATACAAGGCCACATGCTGAATATTAATATTCGCTATTTCCATGAGTCTTTTTGACTAACAAATAAGTCTCCTCGTCGTTGAGTACGTCCTTTAAATAAGTTTCATTACTCTTCCTCGTCAAAAAGGATAAGACAGATTTGAGGCTATCAATAATCTAACAGATTGAAGTGGTTCTGTTTTTCTCAAAATGAACTACAAAGTCTAATGAAGACATCTAATTTGGGGAACCCATTTCATGTTCAATTCTTAATCTCCCAAAACGAAGGTTTAAAATTCACTACTTTTATTATTATGGATTCCTTTTATTATTATGGATTCCTTTTTTTTTAATGGAGGTTCGATAAGTGTCTATTCCTCCGGCATTAACTTTGAAAATACAACTGTAAAAGTGAATAGGCATAGTACTCATGAGATCCCCCATATTACACATGAGAGAGGATTCGTGCTCCTCTTTGCTGCTTGCGAAGAAAGTGGTATGTGCTTGTGATGAAAGTGGTATGTGTCCAAAGACTTTATATACAAAAGGAATTTTGTTTGCACATATGGGATTTATCCCTAAGCGCTCATATCCCTCAGCCTCTCTGCATCCATCTCCCTATGTGGCCACATATAAATGCACCTCTCCCAAAATACTTTGTTTTTTAGTTGCACATATGGGATTTATCCATGAGCGCTCATATCCCTCATCCTCTCTCCATCCATCTCCCTATTTGGCTACATAGAAGTGCACCTCTCCTAAAACACTTTTGGCTTTTTTTTCTTTAATCACATACATGTGCAGACAATATGTATGCTAAAGAGAGAGAAAGTGTGGGAATTAAACTCATGATCTATAAGTTAGGAGTATGATGGGCAAATCATTTCCCGCAAAAGCCATGGTTGAAGATTACTTTCTAATCCTCCTTCTTAAGGTTTGGTTCAATCATATCCTACTTGTCATTTCTTGACTCTAACACTCTCTTCCCCTTCTACAGGTCATTGTAGGTCCTTTGCTTTTCTTTGTAGAAATAAAATGAGTGAACAACATGTCTTCTATTGTGTTCACAAGATATGAGTGAATTTGCTCAGTATAAGAGAAAAAGAGTGTCTTCATCGCTAACAAAGGAAAGAATGCAACTCATTGAAGGATTTGACAACTACAAAAATCTTTGAGTAATTTCTCAAAGGGATCACATAGGAAGCAAAAGATGGGATGCATCCCCTTCAGGCGGTCGGCCATCCTGCCTAGCATTTCACTTACGAGAGGAGTGCATGGGAAAGAATTTTAGCTTTGATGGCTATTGATCTTCTGTGTTGGTCCTCATTTTTAGAGTCTACACATTGTACCATGCCTCCAAGAAGCTTGCAAACATCATCAAAGACATCCTGCAATCAAATGACCAAGGCCTACATAATCATTTGATTCCCTTGTTCCACTCTGATCACTGTTCGCATGGTTGTGATGGAATATAGCTATGGTGATGCACCATGGTGGACTCTCCTTCTTGAGATCTCCACCACAATACTCTCCTAGTAGAAAATTGAGCTTCGGGATATCGCACAAAGTACTCCGCACAGGGCATGTAGAATGCGTAGAAAACACACAGTACACAAGAAGATCTTAGGTGTTATAAATGTAGCCAAACTTACAGTCTATAGTTGACCATGCCACTATATGATTTACTAAGAACATATACAAAAGTGTCCACCGCATCATCGGCCATGGTTGAAAGCAGTGATGTATTCCATATGTTGGCTGTTGAGGATAAGTTGGATGGTACCAACTACCCATTATGGGCTTATATGATGCGACATGTGTTGGTTGCAAAAGGACTATGGAACATTGTGCATGGTATTGAAAAATGTCTTATCACACTTGCAACTGTTACAACTGTAGGTACTGAAGCTAATGCAGAAGGTATCGAAGATGGTGATATTCTGTAGATTCCTGTTCGTGCTTTAATTTCTACTACACCTACTGCAGAGCAAATTTGTTGGGATGACAAAGATGCTCAGGCACATGCATTGATAGCCTTGTCTCTCAAACGTGCCATTATTCCTCAAATTTGCTCTTGCAGAACAACTAAGGATGCTTGGGATACACTTACCATATTGTACCAAGCTACAAATGAGGCTCGTGTTGCCTACCTACAAAACAATTGGAGAGTGAGCACATGAATGAAGGTGATTCTATGGACAATTTTCTGACAAAGATCAAGGATTTGAAGCAATAGTTGATTTCTACTGATGAAGTCCTTTCTGACAGTTCACTTGTGCAGACTATTCTAAATGGTCTTCCTTATTCATATTAGAATTTTGCTTCTACTCTGCATTTGATGATGAAAGGCAATCCAAGTGCCTTGTCATTTGAGGAGTTAGTTTTTGTTCTATTGTAGGAAGGTTAGTCTAAACACAACAGGTCTATTATGCATGCTACAGATCAAGCTTTCATGGCTAGTCAGAAGGGCAAAGGTAAATGGAGCTCATCCACTAGTAAGCAGAAATCTACAAATGTTGCACATTCGAAGAAGGAAGACAAAGATGAGAAGAAATCAGGAAAGCAAAAATTGTTTTGTAAATACTATAAAGCAAATGATCATGTCATTAAGAGCTATCCAAAATTGGCTCCTAAAGAGGCAAAGAAGAAAGAGGCCGGAATGGTTGTTGTAGAGGCCTCTACACTAAAAACAGAGTCTCCTAATCTTGTGCAAGAAGAAGAATGGGTGTTTACTACTGTTTGCAGTTTTGATCCATCTTCTCATGAGCAGTGCATGTCTACAATAGACAGAGATGTTTGGTATTTTGATAGTGGGGCAACCAAATATATTACCTCACAGCATAGTTTCTTCACTTCACTTGAGCCTACCTGTTGTATAACTATGGGTCAAAGTGACCAAAGGCATGGGTTTTGAGGGTCCAAAACCACTTGGAGAACCCTTAGATTCTATTGGGAAACCCTTGGGAAAGTGTCTCCAAGAGTGTGATTTGAACCCTTGAGTTATTTGAATTTATTTACTCCGAATTGAAGGGTTTTGACCCTTAGGATTGATATTTCCTAAGAGTATGATATTCAACCCTTAGGGAGGCCTCTCAAGCCTTGAGGCTTGTACGTATAAGCTTGGGAGAAGTCCTTTTAGAATCCATGTGAGAGCCATGTGATTCCATGTGATTTCCAAAGTTAGAAGGCCTTGGATTAGCATCCATGTGGAGAGGACACTTGGCAAGCTCTCCTCACATTTCCCCCCTTGGCCTTGAGGTATATATATGGGTGGAGTTGGTTGGGTGGATACGTGCATCTCTCACCCCTTGTGGGCTAGGCTAGTTATTTTGGATTTTTCTTACTCTTGTTGTGTAGATTTCACAACATTGATGTTTATTCCATCAGGATGGATGTTTATTTCATCAAAAGGTTTAGAGC
Source organism: Ceratopteris richardii (assembly GCA_020310875.1). Taxonomy (NCBI): domain Eukaryota; kingdom Viridiplantae; phylum Streptophyta; class Polypodiopsida; order Polypodiales; family Pteridaceae; genus Ceratopteris; species Ceratopteris richardii. Next base: position 31,918,095 of record CM035438.1, read on the forward strand.
TTCCAATATAAGTTTAGGGATAATTAAGATTATAGAGAGATCTTGTGTTGGAAGCTCGATTTACCTAAGCAAGATGGGAAACATAGAAGTAATTCCTTGACTTCATATTCTAGCAAGAAGAATCTAAGTACTATAGTAAGATTAAGCTTCTAAACTTTAAGATAAATATCATCTACACATCAGTGTTGGATATAAAGTATGGTGGTATGGGAAACTATACTTTATATTCACATTAATGTAAGAATGATGGTATGGGACATCAGATCTTGATGTGATAGGTATCTTTTAGTCTTGGGCTCATGAGTTGGAGTGAAATTTTGCCCCAAGGGAAACTAAAACTTCATAGATAAAAAGGAAGTATAGAATGGTCAAGAATATGACCATGAAGCACTTCAAATATCAAGTTGTAACATAATCCTGGTAGGAGATGGTTGAACCACACCCTAAGAGAGAGGATTAGGAAGTAATCCTCAACCATGGCTTTTGGGGCAAGTGGTTAGCCCATCACATTCCTAACCAAGAGGTTGTGAGTTCAATTCCTTACATTGGTATCAGAGCCTAGGAAGTAGGCTTGGGCAAAGTGGAATGATCCAATGGCCTCTAAAAAAGGCGCTTGGGCATCCTCCATGTGAAAGGGTAGGAATTGTGGAAGGCGCGCGTCGATTTCAATGATGGACCTTACAATGATTGGGGTGTATCTCCCAATCCGTAGGTCGGATTGAGGCGTGTAATATACCGTTGGAAAGCTCTCGGAACGAACTTTCCAATGAGCTAGCTTGCAATGTGTGAATTCCTTGGGAATCCTTGGATGGAACTTGATTGAGTACATCCTGCCAGTCCCATAGCTGGTCAGGGTACATCCTGCCAGGGTACATCCAGGGTACATCCTACCAGTCCCATAGCTGGTCAGGGTACATTCCCTAGGAGTTCAAGGGGGGAAGAATGTAACATAATCCTGGTAGGAGATGGTTGAACCACACCCTAAGAGAGAGGATTAGGAAGTAATCCTCAACCATGGCTTTTGGGGCAAGTGGTTAGCCCATCACATTCCTAACCAAGAGGTTGTGAGTTCAATTCCTTACACAAGTAACTGAGAAAGCTTGAAGATCATGAAGTGAAATCACTTTCTGGATCTTCATAAAGATTTTCAGTAAGACTAATGTGTTAAGGATTTTGAAGTTCTTTATCAGAAATGCTACATGGATTTCTGGAGAGAGAACTTGGAAAGATCCTTTCAAGAAAGGTCAATTTGACTGAGTCAATCTAGGTTGACAAACACAACTAAGTGAGTTAATATCTTTTAGAATAAAGATGTATCAAGAGATATTTAAAAAAATTGACTTAGTTATCTATGTCATTGAGGTTAGATTAAGTTACTCCAAAACATCTTGTTGATAGTACAACAAGACAATCAATCCCCTCAAGTAAGAGATTTATACTAGACTTGGTATTCGAGTCTATAGGAGTCTCAAGAGATTGAAAAGGACTAACTTCTTAATTAAGATATTTGAAGCATCACGGTTTGAGAGTAAAGTTGAACATCATAAAAACTTGGTGGCTTGTGACAGCGATGTTTTATACCACTAGAGTTTGGTAGATGGATGATGGTTTACGTTTACCCAAAGGATCTTCTTGAGAATTTAGATTTAATCTCATAAAGATAGAAACAATGCTTCAAACCATTAGCTAGATTAAAATCCTTAAAGTTTTGAGTATCATCGGATTTGGCTCAAATCATTTTAGTGTTTCAGAAGTTGAACTGGATATATCGAGTTTTGGTTCTTCCTTCTCGCTTTTCCAGATTTTGGATTTGACTTGGAACAAATCTTCAAAGTCACTCCTAGATCAGGTTTAGCTAGATGGAATGGATAACCAAATTAAACATCAAAAGATGGATGTTTTATATAGAACCCCTTCAATTTCAGAAGACACTTAAGTTTAAGACAATTCATTCATCCATTTAATGTTGATTAAAAGAGTTTGAAGTAAAACTCTTAGGAATTGCTTATAGATTTTAAAAGTTCCAAACAAGTCAAGACTTTTGAGAAAGTCTTGGGAAAATAATTTTGAGGTTCGATGCCCAAAGAGTGGAATCACTTTTTTCCTACATTCTACCTTGACTCTAAAGTACAATAGGACATAGTAGTTCTATATTTGGAAAAAGGATAAGTAGATGTTGGTTAAGAAGTAGAAAATAGTCAAAAAGATCTTATTTAGATGTTTTGATCAACCTCAATTTAAGGAGACTTCTCAAAGCCTTGAACTAGTAAGAGATCCATCTATTTTGCTAGGTCCACACTCGAGTGCTGCATACAAATGGATCTGCATAGCAAATTAGGTGGAGACTATTACAATCCACCTACTTCATATGTTTGTACTATGGATGCGGAGTTCAGACATAGGGTAACCTTGAATTAGGTAGGGATCTTTTAATCCACCCTTATCATCATTACTTAGCATTTGATTTAGTGTTTCACATGCAAAGTTAAGTAATCATTTGGGCAGGGATTAGCCCCACAAGTGGATTTCCTTCTTTTCAAATCAAGTATGAGATAGAATCTCCTTCTGACAAAGAAACAAATCAGAGAGATGAAAAAAACCATGATCTATAGAAAATATAATGGGACACGGGGGAATACTCCACATAATATACCTACACACATTTTTGAGGACGAAAATGTTAAAGGGGAAAGAATGTTGTATAACGATGGGTCAAAGTGACCAAAGACATGGGTTTTGAGGGTCCAAAACCACTTGAAGAGCCCTTGGATTCTATTGAGAAACCCTTGGGAAAGTGTCTCCAAGAGTGTGGTTTGAACCCTTGAGTTATTTGGATTTATTTACTCCCAATTGAAGGGTTTTGACCCTTAGGATTGATATTTCCTAAGAGTATGATATTTAACCCTTAGGGAGGCCTCTCAAGCCTTGAGACTTGTACGTATAAGCTTGGGAGAAGTCCTTTTAGAATCCATGTGAGAGCCATGTGATTCCATGTGATTTCCAAGGTTAGAAGGCCTTGGATTAGCATCCATGTGGAGAGGACACTTGGCAAGCTCTCCTCACATTTCCCCCCTTGGCCTTGAGGTATATATATGGGTGGAGTTGGTTGGGTGGATAAGTGCATCTCTCACCCCTTGTGGGTTAGGCTAGTTATTTTGGATTGTTCTTCCTCTTGTTGTGTAGATTTCACAACACTACCCCTACAGGGAATACTATCACATGCACCAACAACTCCTCTTATCCTATTATGGGAGTTAGTAATATCATTTTGACTACTGTTGATGGTAGTTCTTCTACATTGTCGGATGCTTTATTTTTGCTAGGGATCAAGAAGAATCTGTTATCAATTTCTGCATTAGCCAAGATTGGCTTGGTTGTGAAATTTATTGATGACAGATGTACAGTTCATGATTTGTCAAATCGCGACATGATTATTGCTTCTGGCATTTTATGTCATGGGCTATATAAGCTATTAGACTATGAGAAATCTGTAAATTATTTGGCATGTGCAGTACATGATTCTCAGGCTATGTCTGATGCAAAGCTTTAGCATGCACGCTTTGGTCATCTGAACTTTGTTAGTTTGCTATACCTACAGAAATCTGAAATGGTGTCCTCTTTGCCCAAACTTGAGGCACCCGATATGCTATGGCTGCATCTAGTCTCTGTGGTGAGAATGAGCCTGTTTCGTTTGATGAAGCACAAAATTCAAAAAATTGGATGGCTACTATGCAATCTAAATATGATGCTATAATGAAGAATGGTACTTGGTCTTTATGTGACTTGACTCTTGGCAAGAAGGCCATTGGCACTAAGTCGATATACAAGCTGAAGCGTAAGTCTGATGGAACAATTGATAGGTATGAGGCTAGGCTTCTTGCAAAGGGTTATGCACAGGAAAGAGGCATTGATTTTGATGAGAACTTTGCATCTACTTGTTGAATGACTACTCTTCGTAGCATCTATGCACTTGCAGCTCATCATGGTTGGAATGTACAACAGTTGGACATTAAAACTACATTTATGAATGGTGACTTGCATGCCTATCTGATTGCATATGCTTTTGTGAACAGTTCAACTGAAAGCACCTTATATGTTAAGCATGCCAATGATGTACTTCTGATCATTGTGGTGTATCTTGATGACATGCTGGTCACTAGTGCTCATGAGAAGCATATTGCTGACTTTAGGGCTGATTTGCATGCCTCATTTGAGATGTCTGATTTGGGGCATTTGCATCATTATTTGGGCATTCAATTTATGCAGGTTGATGGTGGAATGGCTTTGTGTCAAAGGAAATATATTGACACATTATTGTAGTGTTTTGGCCTTGAAGAATATAAACCTATTGCCACTCCTATGGAGACAGGTTTACGATTGAGTCTTCATGATGTTGGAGATGCGTTTGATGTTGTTCGCTATTAGCAAACTGTTGGATGCTTGATTTACTTATGTATTACTCACTCGGATATTTAGTTTGTTGTCTCACAAATGAGCAGGTTTATGCATTGCCCATGTGTCAAGCATTGGCAGGCAGTTAAGCGCATCTTTCGCTACTTGAGTGGTACCCAACTACTTGGGTTGTTTTATCCCAAGGGGGGATCCCTACCACCAGATTTGCATGCCTTTTCTAAGTTTGACTGGGCTTGTTGCTATGACACTCATGTGCCCACTAGTTGTTTTTGCTTCATGCTTGGTAGCTCATGCATATCTTGGCTGAGCAAGTAGCAGCCTACTGTGGCCATTTCTAGTTGTGAGGTTGAGTATAGGGCAACTTTCATAGTGATTGTTAAGTGTGTGAGGCTCAGATACCTTATGGCTGATTTGGGTGTTGGTTAGTCTTCTTCCACCACCATCTTCACTGATAATCAGAGCACATTGGCAGTTGTGAGGAACCCTGTGTTCCATGCTTGCACTAAGCACATTGAGGTGCATTATCATTATGTTAGTGAGAGGTTCTCTACTAGAGAGATCAGCTTGGCATATGTGCCCATGCAAGAGAACATTGCAAACCTTTTCACAAAGGCTCTGCCTCAAGAGAATTTTGAAGCTTTTCGCAAAGCTTTGGGCTTACTTCCTTTGGTGGATTGATTCCACATAGCTTGGCACTTCTTTATACATGAGTGCCAGCGCCTTGTTCACCGCATCACTCACAGGAGGGATTTTTTGATATATTTAGGTAGTCATGTGTGTGAACACACTAGAACCGCCGGGGCACTTTTTTCCCTCTTTAGGAGGTTTTTCCCCAGCTTGTATATATGCCTATAGCCTTAATGGGTTACTTACCTTTGTACAATCTAGTGGTAATACATTCAGTATTGTGTGTTGTGCTCCAAGCTTCTTCTTCTTCCTTGTGCTGTTTGCGTGCTTCTATAGACGTCTAAGTCCAACATTTGTGATGGGAATGGGCCTGTTTCTTTTGATGGAGCACAAAGTTCAGAAAATTGGATGGCTACTATGCAATCAAAATATGATGCTATTATGAAGAATGATATCTGGTCTTTATGTGATTTTCCTCCTGACAAGAAGGCCATTGGCACTAAGTGGGTATACAAGCTCAAGCGTAATTCTGATGGAATAGTTGACAGGTATAAGGCTCGGCTTGTTGCAAAAGGTCATGATCAAGAAAGAGAAATTGATTTTGGTGAGACTCGTTATATGGCTTGAAGCAAGCAGCATGTGCTTGGTATGAAACGATACATGCCTACTTGATTGCATATGGTTTTGAGAACAATCCAACTAAGATCACCTTATATGTTAAGTTTTCAAATGATGCACTTTTGATCACTGTTGTCTATGTTGATGACATGTTGCTCAGTATCCTAATGAGAAACATATTGCTGATTTTAAGGCTTATTTCATGCCTGCTTTTGAGAAGTCAAATTTGGGGCATTTGCATCATTATTTGGGCATTCAATTCATGCAATTTGACAGGAATTACTCCGTGTGAAACAAAATATGTTGACACATTATTGCAACATTTTGGCTTTGAAGATTGTAGACGTATTGCCACTCCTATGGAGATAGGTTTATGATTGAGTCTTCATGATGTTGATGATGCACTTGATGTTGTTCCCTATTAGCAAGCTGTTGGATGATTTACTTATGCATAACTCAATATGATATTCAGTTTGCTATCTCTTAGATGAGCAGGTTTATGTATTGCCCATGTGTCAAGTATTGGTAGGCAGTTAAGCACATCTTTCGTTGGCTACTTGGATTGTTTTATCCCAAGGAGGGATCACTATTGCCATATTTACATGCTTTTTCTAACTATGATAGGGTTGGTTGCTATGACACTCATGTGTCCAACAGTGGTTTTTGTTTCATGCTTGGTAGTTCATGCATATCTTGGATGAGCAAGAAGTAGCCTACTATGGCCATTTCTTGAGGCTAAGTATAGAACATCTTTCATAGCGATTGTTGAGTGTGTGTGACTTAGACGCCTTTTGGATGATTTGGGTGTTGGTCAATCTTCTGCCACCACCATCTGCATTGATAGTCAGAGGGCATTGGCAGTTGAGAGAAACCATGTGTTCCATGCTCGCACTTATAAGCACATTGAGGTGCACTATCATTATGTTAGGGAGAGGCTCTCTTCTAGAGAGATCAGTTTGACATATGTGCCCACACACGAGAACGCTATAGATCTTTTCACAAAGGTTCTTTCTGCTTAGGGAGAAGTTTGAAGATTTCTGCAAACCTTTGGCTTACTTCCTTTTGTGGATTGATTCCACATAGCTTGGCACTTCCTTATACATGAGTGCAAGCTCCTTGTTCACCACATCACTCCTAGGGGGGATTTGTTGATATATTTCAATAGTGATGTGCGTGAACACACTTATGACTGTCGGGGCACTTTTTTCCCTATTTATGAGTTTTTTTTCTCGGCTTATATACAGGTCTATAACCCTAACATGTTACTAATTTTTGTACATTCACTTGGTGATACATTCAATATTGTGTGTTGTGCGCAAAGCTTCCTCTTCTTCTTCCTTGTGTTGTTTTCGTGCTTCCACAGACCTCAAACTCCAACACTAGCATAGTTTCATCTGCGAGAAGCTTGTATTACAGGAGATTACTCTAGAGCAATGTACCTCTGAGAACTTGTTGGACATGTTCACAAAGGCTTTACCTCTCATCCCCCTCTAGCACTTGGTGGACCTTTGCAGTAGGAAATTTAGTGTAGTTATTTCTTCTACCTAGTTCATTCCCTCTAGGGAGTTCTTATCATTTAGATATCTTGTTTTATGCATGTGATCCCTAGTTGTGGGATCTCCTATATCTTGTCTAGTCCAATTAACCATACCTATCCATCCCAGTTATGGGGCTTCTTGTAGTAGTTTTATAGACTTGTTTTATTTCCCCTATATGGTGATCTTATAATCAATAACATATTAAGCTCAAGTTCAATGAAGGAGGTGTGTGTAGCCCATCAAAAGTTTTGGAAATACTAGAATGTACAATTATAAATTTGAAGGTTCTATCTTGTGAAGAACCCATATGGTTGGATAGCATCAGGGTCATGCGATTTATACCAAAGGAAACAAAATACAAAAAAGAAAATGGATTATGCTTTTATTGTGGAGATCATGATCATATGGTATTCGAATTTCCAAACAAGTATAAACAAGTTGGATTCAAGACTTCTAAAATCATAACTCCATGTCGAAAGGATCATCGTCACAATCACAAGATGAATACATTCCATTAGCGGAATCATGCTCTTGATTTTGCACCTAAATAAACTAAAAGCCCTTCCCACTTACATCATGGATATCTGTTATGTGGAGAACTCCTAAGAGAGAGGTATGAACCACCTCTTATCTTTAATAGATGGGCTCACACATGAGTAACACGTGACACCCATGTGTGTAGCCATTTGGGGGTACTCTTGATGAGGGAAGAGGGGATTAATTGGGAGGCACGTGGTTGGGAGGTTCAAGATTATCAGTATTCTCCATGTGCACTCTCCAAAAATATAGCCGGTAGCAACTTCATCATCGAACTTTGTTGTCTTGGGAATTGCACAAAAGATGAATAAAATGGGAGTAATCATTGAGAGCATAGAGATTTGACAATTGGTATCAGAGCCAGCCAACGACTACATTGAAGTCACATGATGCCAACAGAAGGTGATAGGAGCACGAAGCCAACAGGAGGCGACGAGAGCGGGAAGCCACTGAAAGGCACCGAGAGCAGCCATGGGCTCTCTCTTCTCTCTTGGTCCCCTCTAGGATGATCAACGACATGCTTTCTCCTCTCCTATATACTACAAAAAGCTAGATGCGCACCAGCATGTGGGATTATTCCCCTTCATGCGAGCAGATTTTGAGCACGAATGCTTTGTTCAATTATTGAGAAGGAGATGATCAAAGCTCAAGAATTTAGTTTTCTTTCTCAGTTTTAAGGGCTACAAATGTCAACTCGTGAGCAAATTTGAATTTGCATCCGAATCAACTTTTGTGACTTGGGGTACCTTCATATCTTTGAAGTACATGTGCTGGACTACCTATTTTGGACTATAAAGGATCAGGGAAACTCATAAGTGCTTTAATTTGACTCAGTTTGCTCATTTGAGGCTATTGCTATATGCTTTTGGCGTTGTTCTTGCTGGTTTTTGGTGACTAGAACCTCCTCAGGTCAATCGGACATTTTGAATTTTCGTTTGGGCCTGGCAAGGATTGAAGATGAGCAGCTCCATGCTTCAAAGATCGCTTCAAAATTCTTTGGAGTCTTCATTTTATATTTCTCCCTTCTTGCATATTTAACTTTATTTCCATTCTTTTCAAATACTCTAGTTAATAAACACAGGGAGTGAAACATGGATTCCAAGGGGAAACAAATTTCATAACACACATCTCCATCTAAAGGACAACTAGAGACCATAGGATGGAAGAGCTAGAGCTTGAGCAAGAAGTTGAGAGAAAGCTAGAGGGAAAAGAGTCTCAACACGAAGAGTATACTTATGAGGAACTTCTCGATGAGTTTGTTACTCATGAACAATTCGCAGACTTAAAAGAATAGACCCTTGGGTTAGAGAAAGACATAGGTAGCAATCTCATTGAGTATCTTAAGTCTCAAATGGGATGACTTCCAAAAAACTAGAGGGTTTGTTAGGGGCTTAGATAAAGCCATTAAGAGAGAGGCAAGAAGAAGTGCATCAAAGACGTTTGAGGAGGCAATCAAGTATGCCCATAATTATGAGGACCATAACTATCCTCAGTATACTCCTATGGAGATGGATTGGCCTCTCAAACCTCTTAGTATGACTAAGTTGAAGAAGAAAGTGCCATTACGGAAAAACAAAATTTCCATTAAGCAATAGAGATCACAAGGGCCTAAGTTAACTACCGAGCAGTTTGAGAGGGCCGAAAGAGAGAATTGTTGGAGTTAGACGTCTACGGAAGCACGCAAACAGCACAAGGAAGAAGAAGAAGCTTGGAGCACAACACACAATATTGAATGTATTACTAGAGAATGTACAAAGATAAGTAGCCCATTAGGGCAATAGGTGTATATACAAGCCAGGGGGAAAAAACCTCCTAAAGAGGGAAAAAAGTGCCCCGGCGGTCCTAGTGTGTTCACACACATCACTACCTAAATATATCAACAAATGCCCCCTGAGAGTGATGTCGTGAACAAGGAGCTTGCACTCATTTATAAGGAAATGCCAAGCTATGTGGAAATCACTCCACAAAAGGAAGTAAGCCCAAAGCTTTGCAGAAAGCTTCAAACTTCTCCCTAAGCAGAGCCTTTGTGAAAAGGACATTAGACAGACCCATATACCTGAATTTAGACAGATCTTTGATAAATGTAGAGAATATCAAGTCTGCCTGAACCTAGAAAAATGTGTTTTCATGGTCAGGCAAGGCAAGATTCTAGGACACATAGTGTCAAAGAATTGCATATCCACAGATGAGGAGAAAGTAAAAGCTATAGCAGAACTCCCTAGGCCAAGTAATGTCAAGGAAGTGCAAGCTTTCATGGGGCATTGTTGTTACTACCGACGTTTTATACACATGTATGCCATCATTGCAAAGCCTCTATATGGACTTTTGACTAACTTTGAGTGGACTGATGAATGTGAGAACTCCTTCAATGAGCTCAAACGAAGATTATGTTCAACACCAATCTTGACCACACCATATTGGAACAAGCCATTCCATGTGCATGCGGATGCATCAAACTATGCTATTGGATGTGTGCTTGCCCAACCTACTAGTGAGGGTAACATGGATCTTCCTATTGCCTATGCTAGTAGATAGTTGAACGCAGCTGAACGGAACTACACGACCACTGAACGAGAAGGATTAGGCATGGTTTATGCTGTTAAAAATTTTAGACACTATTTGCTCGCAAATAAGTTTAAATTTTTTACTGATCATCAGGCTCTACTTTACTTGGTAAACAAGCCATGCAACACAGGCATATTAGTAAGATGGTTTTTCTTAATAATGGAGTATGACTTTGAGGTAGTGGTGAGGAAGGGCAAGACTCATTTGAGAGCAGACCATCTCTCTAGGCTCACATCTAGAGAGGCCCCACAAGGAGTATCATATGACCTTCCTGATGCGTACTTGTTTAATTTAGAGGTTGTACCACAGTGGGCCAATACCTTAGTGCCAGTACTAACATATGGGCCTAAACATCCAGTACAATTAGCACATCTAGGTGCCTTAGAGCAATACTACTCAAAGCAAAGAACCTTACAGACATTGAGTGAGACTTGGAGTACACTGGCCAACTATGGAAGTTGATGTCCATAGAATGTGCGAAGAATGTCCAATCTGTCGCACTAAACCACCAGTGGAACATGCTACTCTTTATCAAGTGTCTCTAATACCAGATTGGAGTGAACCATTAGGAGCCTTTCTGAGGATGAAAACATTCCCTCAAGACATGAATTTGGCTAGACAAAGAAGTTTGGAACAAGAAGCCTTATATTACGCACTCATGGGTGATAATTTATACAAACGTGGTAAAGATGGTTACCTAAGACTCTGTGTCCATGAGAGCGAATACCTCAAGATATTGGAAACTGCTCACCAAGGTGTAGCTAGAGGACACTTTGGACCATATAGGGTGATCAAGGCAATTTTATTTGCAGGTCTTTGGTGGCCAACTCTTCACATGGATGCACATACCTACGTGAAGAGGTGTGACATTTGTCAGCGGACCCAGTACCCTATACAAAAAGATGAGATGCCATTGAAACCTATGATGGGTGGACGTGCATTCTCTAAGTGGGGAATAGAATTTGTTGGTCCTATTAATCCTCCAGCTAAGGGTTCACATGCTGAGTATATCATTGTGGCCACAGACTATCTAACCAAGTGGGTAGAAGTGGAAGCCACAACAAAGAATGATGTTCAAACAACAACAAAGTTCTTATTTGAAAATTTGTTCACTAGATACGGATTGCCAATAGAGTTAGTGAGTGATAGAGGCACGTACTTCTTGAATGAAGTCATAGAAAACCTTCTCCAAGAATTCTTGGTGATACATAAGAAGTCGGCCCCCTATCATCCACAAGCTAATGGACAGGCCGAGAGCACAAATAAGATTCTATGCAATGTATTGATAAAATTAGTTAATAACAAACGCTTTGATTGGGACAAACAACTACACGACGTTGTTTGGGCATACCGAGTTGCCTATAAAACGGTACTCCAAGCCACACCCTTTCAGATGGTGTTTGGCCAGAATGCGGTGCTACCATTGGATTTTTTGATACCCACATTGAAAGTAGCACAAGAGCATGACTGGACTGGCCATGAACTCTCCTCTAGAATCCTTGATCTTGAACGTTTAGGTGAGACACGATTGAGAGCTGCAGCAGGAATCTATGCAGCCAAGAAGAGGCAAAAGGCGTATTTCGATGCACATGTGAAGGATAAAGGCTTGAAAGCAGGAGACCTAGTCCTAGTCTACACATTGAAGCAACATGCACAAAAATTAGAGAAAAGAGGCTACGGACCAATGATTATGAATAGGATCTTCACAAGTGGAGCAGTACAACTGGCCACTTTAGAAGGTGACATACTACCAAGTTACATAAGCAGATGCAGAGTCAAGTTGTATCAAGAACCCCTAACTGAAGAAATGCTCAATCGATTCAATACTGCAAAGAAACGTAAGGAAGAGGAAAAGCGAATTCGAGAAGAAGCACATGAAGAAGCTTTAGAACACATCTGACGAATGAAACTGAGAAGACAAGGTAGAGATCAGCCCATGCTTGACACTCAAGAAGCTCTAGGTTATCACATGGCCATGTGCGAGACCTCAGGTGAACGGTCCCATAGCATAGTTGATCGACGACCTTTTGTGACCCTAGAAGTAGGACAAGGAGAGAGTGCAAGAAGTGTAAGAGCATTAATTGACTCAGGTGCAGCCACTAGTGCAGTTCGGCTTTCTTACTGCCAACAATTGCAATTGGAGGTGAAACCCCTAGAAGCATATCTGATAGGATTAGGAGGTGTTGAAACCCCTTGCATAGGAGAGGTGGAGCTTCCCCTCTACATTCAAGAGGTCTTAATGTCAACAAAAGTGTTAGTGTGTGAAGACGAGGATCTTACCGAACCTCTAGTCTTTGGCCAAGACTGGATCTATGATCACGTAGTCAACCTCACCCTAAGAAGTGGACTTCTTCAGGCTTGGGTAGGCCAAAGCCGCCTTACGATTGAATTAGAAAATCAAGCACTCAAACCATTAGAAAAGGCACCGACTCTTGGTTCCTCCAGTAACCCACATGAAGGTAACAATGATGTTCTTGTCCAAAGTTCTAGGGTGCAGAGGATTGTGACTCATGTCGAAGATGCAGAAGTCAAAGAGGAGTTCCCATTTGTTCCAGTGAAGGTTCTAAAGGGGCAAGCTCAGCAACACACGAAACTGAGAAGAACAGTGATCAAAAAGTATGAGCACCAACCTGGGCAATATGAAGTACCTCGTAACATGAACCAGATCTGGATACGCAAAGGGGAAAAAACCACGGCTCCAGAGGCAGGTTCTCAAAAAAGCATCAAGCGAGCCACACCATCAAGGACTAAAACGAAGGAGTTCCCTAGGCAACAATCTAGACATACCATTTCTATTTGGGTCCCTAAACAGTCAATGAAGGCTATCCCCAATGCTAGACAAATATGGGTGCCCAAGGCCTGCTTACGTGCCCAAATAGTTTCACCTCCAATCACTAGAATAAATCAACACTCACAAGCACTCTTGGCAAGCACCTCAGGGAAGATACCTACACCCTACACTATTACACCTCCGGTCAAACCTAGGAATGTCTGGAAATGGGTGCCCAAAAGGTCCCAAATCCAGCACAATCTAGTTCATAAATCCTTACCAGTCATCAGCTCTAAGAGCTACGAATCCTTAATCAAAGTTTGGAGACTTAAACCCTGTACCAAACCCCCTAACCCAATCTTGTAAATCCATCCACTCTGATGTAGGTGCATTCTGAGTACATTGCATATCCAAAGTATGCATCTAGGATGACACTAACCACTAACCACCACTCACATCTATCACAAACACTTCACCTCTAACCACTAACCACTAACCATCTGGATTGTCATGTTAGTATTGTGGAGGGAACACCATTACATCCCGTTTCCTATGCAACACTAATGTGCCTCTCTTCTTCTAGCAGATAAGCATCAACTGTTGCAAGGAGTCTCATGGCAGCAGCAGCAGGAACAAGCTCCCAGGCAGGCACTAGTACTCAAAGCGATTGGGATACCATGCCTGTGGAGGCTCCACTGACAGCGAGGCTTGAAGAGTTTCTGAATGTGCGAAGAATTCCCATCTCGGATCCACCGAGTGGCCTAACAGAAAGAGTGAAAGGACATTCCCATTGGTTCAATGAGATGCCAGGAGATTTAGGAGATGCAGATCATATCTGGGAATCCAAGTTGGAATGTGGAGGAGTTTGGTGGACCCTTTAGTTCTTCTCACGAGAATTTGAAGCATTACAAAATGTAGCTCCCCTTCAAGATATTTGGCAGAAAGCGGGGTTACAGGACTATTTTAGTGCATCTCTGCCTAAACCTGATTTCCTTAGGTGCTATTACTTGATTGCAACTCTGAAAGCGACATGAGATAAAGATCAGTCAGGCACATTCTTGGTGCCCTCTCTATCAAACCAGGAGGAAATGAAAAAGTTTGAATTGAATATAACTTTAATCAGGGAAGCCCTTCAGATGTACGGCACCCATGTACCCTCCGATCGAGATCCTTTGATACCGAAGTCTGTGAAGAACAGTAAACTCAAGAAGTTGAAAGAGATGTGTGCCCTCACCCCAAACATCGACATACCACTGCGAATGTGCCTTCAACACTTCGCATTTCCGGATCAAGATCGATTCACTCAGCCTCATAAAAAGATTTGGTACGGGTTATACCTAGCGGAGACAGGGAGCTTGCCGATTAAAATGCCAGTGTGGATCCTGGACCAATTATATGAAGCGGGAAAACGGGGAGTAAGGAAGCCTACTTGCATGGTTGTTGTGCCATTACAAGAATTAGATACAGATGCCTCGCCTATGATGTGCCAATCGCACGGGCACTTAAATACTCCCAGCTACAGTTCTTCCAGGGACGAAAACTAGGGGTTCAACCAACCAAAAGAATGCGCGGATCACTTTCACATGTTCTAATTCCTCGCGAGACCACCACAGAAATCCCCCTTAGAGAAGAAGAGCAAGTAGCCCCATTCACGATCCACCTCCAACGACCACAATTAGAGGGCGTGGTACAACCCACTCCATCAGCCCCTCCACTACCCACGGATGTTGAGTTCGCCTCCATGGCTACACTGGCAGAAGATACATCCTTTGACTTTGAGAGCTTCTTGCAAACAGTAGAGTTATCTGAGAGTGATTTCTCAGACACCGACGGCCCTGGATCATCATCCCAGAGAGGACGACCACATAGTGAGGCATGAAGAGTACGTTGGGAAGATGAGGCAGAACATACTCACGTTGAAGGCACACAGGATCAAGAAGAGGCACAGGGAAATGAATCAGAGGAGAGTGAGGAGGAAGCTCCTGCTTACACTGCACAACTCAAACGGCTCTACAAAACGATCAAGCAGGTACAAAAGAGGCATAAGCTGTCAGAAGAGGAAAATAAAGCGATGGTGAATCAAATGCTTCAAGCAAAGAACGAAGACCCCCACTTTGTTGAATCATTGAACCTTTTGGCTGACACATGTGGGATAATAGAAGCTATGCGGACAATGCTACATCGCACCCCCTGAATACGATCAATGAAGACTGGATACACGACCGCGAAGGGGAAAAATGATTCAGATGGAAGTCTCTACCTCACTCCCTACCACAGCTCAGGAAGATGTGCACATGACCAGCCCCACTAACACTGATGCACACGACGACAACACACAGATACCATCTCCCCCATCACCTCCCACCCAACCCATAGAACCCCTCGCCTCTAGCATCACTGAACAACCCACAACCATCCTTACGGAACCTATGCCACACACCACCATTTTGCCATCCTTACCTATCCCTACCTCTATCATTGCTGGCCCATTTTCCAAACCTCATATGGGTCATCCTGCCCCCCATCAAACAATATTAGGTCACCCATCTTATCAACCAGCTCTTGGACAACCACATCTCCCTACCCAAACATTAACACACCCATTTTCCCTCACCACTAGAATTCCTCTTTCCCAACTCCAACCCACTGGGCCCTTCCTAACCTTCCCAAAACCTACAAAAACCACCCTACCTCCATTCGTGGCAAACCTTGTAAATATAGTTCAACAAATTGAGAATCATAATAAAAAGTCCCTTTCCCACCCCACCTCCCCCACATTCACGGCCACCACTACCACACCACCCACCATTCCAGTATTCACCATTCACACTTCACACACAATCACGTCCGATCCCATGGACATTTCACCCTCCACCAGACCACTCACCACCACTTTTGTATCAACATCACCACTCGTAACTTCATGCACATCACCACATACACCCATTGTCAGCACAACATACACTTTTCCCTTCCCCATTTCCCAATCCCTTGCATCTCTCACCTCCACCTCTGCATCCACCTCATTTAGTCATGCACTGGACACCATGTTCGAAGCTGCGACCCAGCTTAAACAGCAATACAGATTATTAGAAGAAAACAATAAAGAGCTTGGGACCCTGTCGTCCCACCTCCAGGCACGTGTCAAGGTCTTGGAGCTGAGTAATATTGCATTACAACAAGAGGTTACCACTCTCCAACAATCTCATGCGGAGCTTGAAGCCAAGTATACAGAGACGGGTAAGGCGATGGAAGAACAGCTCAGAGATCAGCTAGCCCGCAATGCGAGACTACAAAGAAACATGGCTTTACTCTGACGACACTTAGCAGCTGCCCAAGAAGAGAATAGTAGATTACAACAACAAAATCAAGACAATCTCAAAGACGCCATAGAAAACACTTCAGGGGCACCCATAGACCTTGCCAGCTTCCGGGCTATCCCCTCAGAAAGTATCCAACAAATATTGGAAACCTATGCCAACCTCTTAGAAACACATGATCAGCTTGCCGACCAAGTGAAAGAACTACAGAAACAACCAATGCTCGTACCACACATGACAGAACCAAGAAATGTGGTCAATGCTGCTACTTCACCAGAGCCAGAATCTTCCACGATCGACGAGGTACTTGAGCTATGACAACAAGTGGTAGAATTAAAGATTAATTTGTTACAATATGAACGACCCCCCCTCTCCACCTGATCAACCGTCAGAGGAAGAAGTAGTAACCATCCATGTGGAAGAAACCTTTGAAGATAACTATGAGCCTCAACCTCTTCCAGGAGGCAGAGTCATGGAGGAAGGACAAGACACATATGAAGAACCCCCTTTGGCATGGATGAAACAAGTAGAATAAATGGGGCCAACTCATGAGGAGCATATATCCAGTCAGATGCTGGTTATGAAGACCATTGAAGAGACCATACTTCAATCAGAATATTTCAGGCACCTCACCTCTAGAAGACTGATAACTAGTTCCGAGTTATAGTATAAGCCCTAATTTGTACTATTGGCAGACTACAATGTAGAGATCAAAAGATTCACCAATAGGTATCCTTCTTTTGCCACACAGTTCCAACCAGAGGACATCCCGGAAGAAGCTAGAAAAGGTTCCATATTCCAACCCATTTGGAGGTAAAAATTACTTGAGACCTATCCGGAGATGCTACGAACATGGGATCATGCTCCCATGCATTTGAAGTATAACCCTTGCTTTGGGCCAGTGCAACGCAGAAGATCATGGAAGGCATTTGCCATAAAAGTTCAGAACAATAATAATTGCAAACAATGGCTAAATTACCCCTCCATCGCATCCCCAACAGGCACACCAATGGTAGCCTACATGCTGGCTACCATCAGACATTGAATGCCACGCCTACACCCCATGCCTGATGTCGCTATGCAGATGATGCTCAAAATCCTAGACATGATGCAAGTAGTGTTAAAGACTTTCCGCAATGTACGTAATATCCAGCCTCCAATTCCGGGCTTCATAAATGGTAATTATTATTTACTTTATGATATGAGCATGACCCCGAGTATTCGAGTTGCTTATGCGTGGCACGCAAGAATCAGATATCTTCCTGCTTGCTATAGACAAACCTTTGATGATATGTTCACCACGGGGTTTTGGGAATCACACTCAGAAGTGTTCGCGCCACGCCCAACTCATCTACTATAATTATTCGTGTGTGAACAAACAATGCACTTAGAGCTCTACACCACGCCACAACCTGACATGCCTGGAGCAGTCAATTGGGATGCCCTTCAAAGAGACCTGGTCATGGGACTACGGATCAAAGAACAAGAATGGACAACCGACATACTCCAGCACTACATTGATCAAACCGCGGAGCAAAGGTCTATCAGAGACGACAGACGCTAGGGGGGGAGAGTGTTTCCTTACTCTCTTTGTTCTTGCCATGTGTGCGCGTGTGTGTGTATGTGTGTGCATGTTTGTGTGCTTCTCACTCACACATTTGTGCCTTCACTTTCTCGAGGTCTTCATACCATCCTCATGTTTTCGCGGATTGACATTAAAGGAGGTGCTACTCATCACTGAGCTACACATGCATATATAAACATACACATAATATACATGAATGTATACACACATATAAACATACACACACACATACACATGTTATGAAAGTAAGGTCAAATTATACATACTTTTATCGAATGAAGATGTTTTGTCCATCTAGCCTTTAGAATTGTCCACCCAACCTTTAGAATCTTCTTGACACATATGTTTCTCCTATTTTAGTCGACCTAATACCTGTGTTGCTAATTCTTTTTAATACAAATATTAAGTAGCAGTTACCAAGGAAGGTATCAAGTCACATGTAAAATGGGAGGAGCAAATTTATCTTGAAGATTTTGAAGGATGGAAAAATAATTTTAAAGGATGGGCGAACAAAAAGTGTCCATTCAATGCAGGTTTTTATTCTTACTTTAGATAAGGTAAGAACAAGAACTTGAATTGAATGGACACTTTTTGTCCACCCATCTTTTAAAACTATTAATGCATCTTTCAAAATATTTGCAAAAAATTCTCTCCTCCCATTTTACAAATGACTTAATACCATCCTTGGTAACGGCTACTTAATATCTGTAAATAGCTTAGCAAGATAGGTAATAGATCGACTACAAAATGGGAAACTGCCAGACGATTCAATGGTCTAGATATGAAAATCTGCAAACCACAATATACAAAAAACAATTAAAAACGAAATCAAATATACACAGCTACACATGCATACATACATGTACATACATATATGCACATTCATACATACACATACATATATACACATGTATACACACATACATATACATATATGCATACGTATATATACATACATATACACCTATAAAACACATATACATATACACATACACATATGTATATGCATGCACATGCATATTCACATCCACATACACATACATATAAGCATACACATATATAAAATTATATGCATATATATATGTGTATATTTATTTATTTAGTTTTTTTAATATATCTTTTTTTTATGAACTTACAGGTTATTATCTGAAAAGTTTTTACCAAGTCAGAATATTCTTCCTACCTCACATGATGAAATGAAGAAGATAATCAACAATCTTGGTATAGATTATCAATGTGTACATGCATGTCCTAACGATTGTATTTTATATAGAGGTGACTATGCAGACTCTTTGACATGTCCCAAATGTCAATCTCCTCGATATAAGGGCAAAGAAGGTAAAATCCCGAAAAAGGTATTGAGACATTTTCCATTGGCTCCACAGATTAGACATATGTTTCCAAGCCCCGAATTATCAAAGCTTTTGACATGGGGACATGATCATAAAAGTACTGATGGAATAATCGGAATTCCCCACAATAATGTTGCTTTTTCAGCATATTGATTCTACATGGCCTGAATTTGCACAAAATCCATAGAATCTAAAGTTAGGAGTTTCATTAGATGGGGTTAATCCATTCTCCATGAAATCCAATAAATGTTCAACATGGCCAGTGGTAGTCATAAACTACAATCTTCCACCATATCTTAGCATTAAATAGGAACATTTAATGCTTTCACTTTTAATCTCAGGCAAAGGCCAAGTTAAAGATATGAATATATATATTTCTCCTCTCATTGACGATCTCCAAGAGTTATGGAGATGTATTAATGTCATTGATGTATCGAAAAGCATCTATGAAAGACGTATTACAGTTCGTGGTATTGTGGCTTGGACTATTCACGATTTTCCAAGATATGGTGTTTGTTCAGGTGTTGATGTAATTTTTTTATTCAATATGCATATAAATAAATATGATTTAATCTAATTATATTTTTTATAGTTTTCATGATGCAGGAATATCTACTAAGGGTTATAAAGCTTTTCCATATTGTGGTGATTGGTTGAGATCAATCTATAGTAAGAATCTCAACAAAAATATTTATCTTCGACATCGATGATTCTTGCTTGATGATCATCCATTAAGATCTAAAAGAGAAGTGATACATTTTAATGGAAAGCTTGAAATAGGTCAATGTCCAAAACCTATGACGCCTATGGATTGGTATAAAAAATGGACAGATGGACCTCTGATAGATCCAGAATCAGAAATCTTCAGTGATGATGAAGATAATGAGTATGTGAAGAGAGGTAAAGGAAAATTGGCACTTGCAGAGAACATATCAATATGGTATTCTTTGGAGTATTGGAAAGAGTTAAAAGTATGTCATCTTCTTGATCCTATGCATATATTCAAGAATATTGGTTATTCACTATGGCAACATCTTCTTGGACTAAAAGATACCATAGCATCAAGGAATGATGTGAAAGATCAAAAATCAAAACCAAAGTTATGGCCAGTTTTTGATAGACATCGACAAGAAATGACTTATGCACCTGCTCCTTGGGTACTTACAATAAAAGAGATACAGACTATCAACAATAGAATTCAATTGATTAAGACTCCTACATGATATGGAGCATCTTTTCAAAACATGTTTACTATGGATGATAAGAGCTTATCTGGGTTAAAAATCCATGACTGGTATAGCTTTTTGAAACATATTTTACCTTTGGTTATCGATGGATGTACAACAAAAGGAGTACGAGATGTGATCTATCGTCTTGGATCACTTATAAGGTAATTATGATGCTTTTATATTTAATATGTATGAATATTGGATATCTTTTATTTTTTAATTAACTTCTTTATAATTTTTTTAATGATATGTATAGGTGGATTGCATCCAAAGAGATTGAAAAAAACTCGATCCCACAAAAAAAACATGAATGCAAAGAGCTACTATGTTTGATGGAAAAAGAACTTCCTACTTCATTTTTTGATATTTAGGTTCATTTATTAGTCCATCTTGTAGATGAAATAGAGATTGTAGGTGTTGTCAACACTCGATGGATGTTTTGGGTCGAGCGATTTATGGGAATATTAAAAGGTTATGTGTGACAAAGAACGAAACCAGAAGGATCCATGGCAAAGGGTTGGATGCTTGAAGAGTGCATGTATTACATTAGTGAGTACCTTCAAAGAGTTCATGAAGAAGCTCCACATGCATGGACCAACGAGTCTTCTTCAAAAATAACAGATGAGGTATTATCAGGTAAGGGAGTTCCATTTTTATTTACATTTCAAGAAAAAAAATGATGTTTCTACTTTTGTAGCATATAATAGCGAATGCATGCAAGCATTCCTTAGCGAGTACGAACAAGAACTTCAAAATCTTCAAAGTAAAAGGCGAAAAAACAAAAGATATAGACGTAATCTTGATAATAATGAGATTATAAATATATCTTCTTTCACGGATTGGCTATATAGTCGTTTGCAATGCGCCAACGCAAATAATGAAGAAATCTTAGATGAGCAGAGAGAGTTAATGATAGGTTGTGAACGAAAGGTAATTTTATTTTAATAATATTTTATTTTTTTCATATATGCATATTAGTTTCTATTTACTAATTGAATTTCTTTTGCAGGCTCGAATGTTCACTAATATGTGGGCTTTTGAACATCATATTAGAATCAAAGCCATTGATTCTTTACGTAAAACAGAGGATTCTAGTACTGTTGCTTCTTTCAAGCAACTATCACATGCTAGCTCAAAAGACATGAATCTTATAAATGGCGAACTTGGTTACGTAGGAACTATTGTTAGTATCTACGAAATTTCATTTCGTACATTCAAATAGATAGAAAAAAGTTTATATTTTTTGTGATAGAGTTAGTTATTTTTTTAAGCACCTAATAATGGGTTTTTGTTTTTATATATTTTGATAGGTCATTTTGAAGGTTGACTGGTTTTGAGCCGAGTATAAAGGTAGTAATTCCACATTAAGAAAGGAATTATGTGGGTTTTGGGCAATTGATTCTTCCAAGGTAATGCGATCTACTAAAGAACCATATATTCTTCCTAGGCATATTGAACAAGCATTTTTTTATAAAAACTCAGATGCTCACCCTTGGTCAAGTCATTCATGTTCAACCTAGAGGTAGGTCATTGTTTGAACAGTTTATTGTTAGAGAGATCAAAGATAGTCCTCTTGATGATTCAGCATCAGATACTGATACATCAACATCTGAAAGAGAAATTAGAATCATTATACGTGATAATGATACTAATCTTTTTGATGAAGACGATAATTCTCTACATGCTTATTCTACTGATGAGAAAGAGAAATTACCAGAAATCGATATTAATGCATCAATAGATGATGTGACTCATGAGAACACAGATTTAACAATAGAAGAAATAAATGAAATCAATAAGGATAATGAAGATGAGACTATATTGATGTCTTACCAAAATGATGGCAATAATGAAAACATATGAGCATATTAGATAGTAAATTCTACTCTACTTATCAATCAATAACTTGAAGCTTCTGAATGGATATCAGATAATAGATTTTTTATTCAACTTGAATAACAATGAATCCTACTAGAGAGATGAAATCATGTTCTTTTAAGTTAGAACATGAAGCTCGGGGGTATGCTTAATTATTTTATATATAGCTTTATCTTTGAGGAGCAAATTTTTATCATGTATGTATGCATATGTGTGTGTATTCATGTGTATTATATGTATACATATGTTAGTATGCATATATATGTATTTCATGTATATGTATGTGTGTGCATGCGTGTGATATATGTATACATGTGTTAGTATGCATATGTGTATATATGCATATGCATTTATGTAAAATATTCATGTATTCATCTAATATATGCAAGTGTTTATAATTGTGTATGCATGTATAAGTATACATTTGTGCATGTAGGCATGTATATGTGATGTGTACATGTATATATGTATATGTGTCTATGTGTAAATGTGTACATGTAAATATGTATGCATGTATATATATATTTATGTGTGCATGTAGGCATGTATATGTGATGTGTACATGTATATATGTATATGTGTCTATGTGTAAATGTGTACATGTAAATATGTATGCATGTATATATATATTTATGTGTGCATTTAGGCATGTATGTGTGATGCATAATATATCTACTCCATTTTATATTTATGTATGTGTATCTACATGATGTGTATATCTTTATATATATTATGATCCTCGTTGATTCGAGTAGCTATATATAGAGGCATAAGGTTGGGAGGAGAGACATCTCTCTAGTAGGACGTCGAAGGAATAGATGCAATGTGTACATATACTTCAATCATATGGCTAAAAAGTTGAATTAGAGTTTTTAAATTAGGGGTTTTAAAACCCTAATATCAAAATTAGTGTCTTCAAATTAGGATTTTTGAAATAGGATTTATTTATTTATTTGTGTGTATGCATGTGTTGTGTATGTATGTGTATCTATATGTGTGTATGCATGTGTTGTGTGTGTGTGTATATGCATGTGTATATGTATATATGCATGTAAATATGATTATATGAGTCTATGTGTGTGTACATATGATTATGCATGTGTATGTGTATGTGAGTATGTGTATGTGTATGTGAGTATCTGTATATGTCTATGTGTATTCATTATATGTGTGTAACTGCATGCATGTGTATGTGTGTGTAAAAATGTGCATGTATATGTGTGTATGTATAAATATGCATGTATGTGTATATGTGTATAAATGTGCATGTATGATGTATATGTGTGTGTATGCGTGTATTTGTACCTCTAGTCTCACTCTTTTTTCTCTCTCTCTCTCATATACATACATACATACATACATAAACACACATACTCATATCCACATATATATACATAAAAGCAATGTGTACCGTGCATTATTGCGATGATGAGCCATAAGTGCCCGCATCTCTTTTAGACACCACTTATGTGACCATCCTGTCCCAAACTCTGTCTCAAGTGAACTAAGTACATATTTTTTATCCCTCTCATCATGCTCACTACAAAAATTAAACAAATCATGTAAATAAAACATAAGTTTATTTCAATTCATATGTAAAATTTATACTTACTTCCACGATAAGTGGACAAGATGCAGGTAAGAGTCACATAATGCCCACATTCTTCTCTTGAACTCCAATGCATTCCCTATGTACACAATGTTCCCCTCTGGCTCTATATCGCACTCTAGCCCTAAGGTGCCTATGCATGTCCTCATAGGCAACTCTGCTATGCTATCATGATCTGGAGGTGATATAGGTGTCCTGAAAATAGATATATAAAAATAAATAAAAATATGTGTTATAATATCATTAAAAAAGTTTATGAAAAAAAAACATACCTATGAGCAGATAGTTGTCTTCCTGCATGTGGAGCCACAAAAGAGCCCTCCTCTGATCACTGGGTAAGCATCTGGATCGTATAATCCAGCTCATCATCAGGCATCTCTGAGTACTCATGCATGATGACCCCTAGAGTATCAGACGAAACTTTTGCTCTCATAAGACTTTTTATGAGAGTGAGTTTCGCCTTTCTCTCTCTACTAGAATCCATAATACCTAACATATAAAACAAAATGGGTTAGAAATCAATATATATACGTGTACATATGTATGTGTGTATATGTGTATGGTGTATATGTGAGTGTGTGTATGCATGTAAACATGTATGTATGCATATGCATGTGCATTATGTATGCATGTGTGTATGTGTGTGTGTATGCATGTAAGTATGTATGTATGCATATGCATTATGTATGCATATGTATGCATGCATGTGTATGTGTCTAATATGTGTGTGTATGCATATATATGTGTGTATGTCTCTATGTGTCTGTCTATGCATATATATATGTGTGTATGTGCCCATGTGTGTGTATGTGTGTGTGTGTCTATGTGCGTTTGTGTGTATGTACGCGTGTATCTGTATATATGTGTCTATGCATGTGTATGCATATGTATGCATGCGTATGTATGTGTGTGTATATGTTTGTATGTCTGTGTATGCATGTAAGTATGTATGTATGCATATGTGTGTGTGTATATGTGTGTATGTCTATGTATGCATGTAAGTATGTATGTATGCATATGCATATGCATTATGTATGGATATGTATGCATGTATGTGTATGTGTGTGTATGTCTCTTTATGTGTGTGTATGTGTGTGTGTATGTGTGTGTGTATGTGTGTGTGTCTCTCTCTCTACGTGTGTGTGTGTATATGTGTGTATATGTATCTATGTGTATGTGTGTATGCACGTAAGCATGTATGTATGCATATGCGTGTGTACGTGTGTGTATGTGTGTGTGTGTATGTGTGTGTGTGTCTATGTGTGTATGTGTGTATGCATGTGTATGTGTGCATAAATTTGTGTGTATATGTGTGTGTATGTGTCTATGTGTATGTATGTGTCTATGTGTGTGTATGTGTATGCATGTGCATTATGTATGCATATGTGTGTGTATGTGTGTGTATGTGTCTATGTGTCTATGTGTGTGTATGTGTGTGTATGTGTATGCATGTATCTATGCATATGCATGTGCATTATGTATGCATACATGTGTGTGTATGCATGTAATTATGTATGTATGCATATGTATATGCATTATGTATGCATATGTATATGCATTATGTATGCATATGTATGCATGTATGTGTATGTGTGTGTATGTCTCTCTCTATGTGTGTGTATGTCTCTCTCTATGTGTGTGTACACATATATGTGTGTGTATGTGTGTGTGTGTCTATGTGTGTATGTGTATGTGTGTGTGTGTCTATGTGTGTATGTGTATGTGTGTATGCGTGTGTTTGCACTCTAAGCATGTATGTATGCATATGCATGTGCATTATGTATGCATATGCATGTATGTGTGTATGTGTGTGTATCTATATATATGTGTCTGTATGCATGTGTATGTGTGTGTAAATGTGTGTGTAAGTGTGTGTGTCTATGTGTGTGTGTATATTTGTGTGTATGTGTATTTGTGTGTGTGTCTATGTGTGCATGTGTGTGTGTCTATGTGTGTATATACGTCTGTATCTATATATATGTGTCGGTGTGCATGTGTATGTGTATGTGTGTAAATGTGTATGTGTGTAAGTGTGTATGTGTCTAGGAGTGTGCATGTGTTTATGTGTGTGTATGTGTCTATGTGTGTGTATGTGTCTATGTGTGTATGTGTATGCATATGCATGTGCATTATGTATGCATATGTGTGTGTATGCATTATGTATGCATATGTGTGTGTATGCATTAAGTATGTGTATGTATGCATGTGCATTATGTATGCATATGTGTGTATATGCATGTAAGTATGTATGTATGCATATGCATATGCATTATGTATGCATATGTATGCATGTATGTGTATGTGTGTGTATGTCTCTCTATGTGTGTATGCATATATGTGTGTGTATGTGTGTATGTGTGTGTATGTGTGTGTGTATGTGTGTATGCATGTGTATGTGTGTGTATGCATCATTATGTGTGTATGTGTCTATGTGTGTATGTGTGTGTGTGTGTATACGTGTGTGTATGTGTGTGTGTGTCTATGTGTATGTGTGTGCGTCTATGAGTGTGTATGTGTTTATGTGTGTGTATGTGTCAATGTGTGTGTATGTGTCTATGTGTGTATGTGTATGCATGTATGTATGCATATGTTGTGTATGTGTGTGTATGCATTATGTATGCAATATGTATGCATATGTGTGTATGCATTATGTATGTGTATGTATGCATGTGCATTATGTATGCATATGTGTGTGTATGCATGTAAGTATGTATGTATGCATATGCATATGCATTATGTATGCATATGTATGCATGTATGTGTATGTGTGTGTATGTCTCTCTATGTGTGTATATGCATATCTGTGTGTGTATGTGTGTATGTATGTGTGTATGTATGTGTGTATGCATCATTATGTGTGTATGTGTCTATGTGTGTATGTGTGTGTGTGTGTGTGTATGTGTGTGTGTGTGTCTATGAGTGTGTATGTGTTTATGTGTGTGTGTGTCTATGTGTGTGTGTGTGTCTATGTGTGTGTATATGTATGCATGTATGCATGCATATGTGCGTGTATGTGTGTGTATGCATTATGTATGCATATGTGCGTGTATGCATTATGTATGTGTATGTATGCATGTGCATTATGTATGCATATGTGTGTGTATGCATTATGTATGTGTATGTATGCATGTGCATGATGTATGCATGTGCACTATGTATGCATATGTGTGTGTATGCATGTAAGTATGTATGTATGCATATGCATATGCATTATGTATGCATATGTATGCATGCATGTGTATGTGTGTGCATGTCTCTCTATGTGTGTGTGTATGCATATATGTGTGTGTATGTGTGTGTATATATGTGTGTATGCATGTGTATGTGTGTGTATGCATCATTATGTGTGTATGTGTCTATGTGTCTATGTATGTGTATGTGTGTGTATGTATGTATGCATGTGCATTATGTAT
This sequence comes from Ceratopteris richardii, assembly GCA_020310875.1. NCBI lineage: Eukaryota > Viridiplantae > Streptophyta > Polypodiopsida > Polypodiales > Pteridaceae > Ceratopteris > Ceratopteris richardii. The sequence goes on from CM035438.1 coordinate 31,945,549, forward strand.
GCATATGTGTGTATGCATTATGTATGTGTATGTATGCATGTGCATTATGTATGCATGTGCATTATGTATGCATGTGCATTATGTATGCATATGTGTGTGTATGCATGTAAGTATGTATGTATGCATATGCATATGCATTATGTATGCATATGCATATGCATTATGTATGCATATGTATGCATGTATGTGTATGTGTGTGCATGTCTCTCTATGTGTATGTGTATGCATATATGTGTGTGTATGTGTGTGTATGTGTGTGTATGTGTGTGTGTATGTGTATGTGTGTGTATGCATCATTATGTGTGTATGTGTCCATGTGTGTATGTGTGTGTGTGTATGTGTGTGTGTGTGTGTCTATGTGTATGTGTGTGTGTCTATGAGTGTGTATGTGTTTATGTGTGTATGTGTCTGTGTGTGTATGTGTCTATGTCTGTATGTGTATGCATGTATATATGCATATGTGTGTGTATGTGTGTGTATGTGTGTGTATGCATATGTGTGTGTATGCATTATGTATATGTATGTATGCATGTGCATTATGTATGCATGTGCATTATGTATGCATGTGCATTATGTATGCATTATGTATGCATATGTGTGTGTATGCATATATGTGTGTGTGCATGTATGTATGTGTATGCATGTATATGTGTGTGTATGCATAATTATGTGTGTATGTGTGTATATGTGTATGTATATGTGTGTGTATGTGTGTGTGTGTCTATGTGTATGTGTGTGTGTGTCTATGTGTGTATATATGTGTGTGTATGCATATGTATGTGTGTGTATGTGTGTGTGTGTGCATACCTAGCTTCAACGATAAATCCTTGCTCTCTCTCTCTCTCTCTCTCTCTCTCTCTCTCTCTCTCTCTCTCGCTCTCTTGCGTCCAAATCCCGACGCAAATGTGCCAGGAGAAATCGAAATTCTTTTTTAAATTCTAGAGCATCGCTTATGCGACGTTTTGGAACACGGGACGTCGCTTATGTGATGCTAAAACATCGCAGCCAATTTGCCAACGTCGCAAATAACGTCAATAGTTAGCGACGCTATTTGCGATGCATACTTTTAGTGTTGCAAAAGCGATGCTACCATCGCTTATGCAACGAAGGCTCGTTAAAAAAAAAAACCAAAAAATAGGACCGTCGCTTATGCGACGCTAGCATCGCATAAGCGATGAATCCCGTTTTTTTTCAATTTGGGGGCGTCACTATGCCCCTATCTCTTGTAGTGAACGAATAAAGTGCTTGATTTGATGATATCTTTTTGCGATTGAAATTATGAAAAGGTGCATGAAATTTCTCACAACAAAATTTTTGCAAAGATATAGTGCTAAATGAATATTAAAACTAAAGTGATCCCATCCACTCATGAGCAATCAAATTGTGTGCTTGTCCAAATTATGCTTGGCAAATTAAATTGAAGCGAATAAAGTTTTACCACTAATATTTTGTTTTCACATGCTAGAATTTCTTCAGCCAACCGTAAATGCTACTCACACAGCTTTTGCTTGAAGCACCCTCCATGTGCCATCATTTGAAACATCGGTAGTTGGAAACATCAGTAGTTGGAATTGATCTGGCCAAGTGAGCACCTTTCCCACGTGAAGATAAAAATACATAAACTTAAAGAAGCAAAAAGATGAATAATTGAACAAAGATAAAAAACGAATCTCAAAAGAAAATTTAGGTAAAAATAAAAAAAACAGGAAGAATTTTATGTTTCAATTGAATCAAAGCTTCTAGATAATGATCAATCATGTGATCAAGTGAAAATAAAACATTTGCAATGTCATTTGAACCTTGATATGACCAATCAAACAAATAGCCAAAATGAACAAAAGAAGGAAAAATAAGAAGTTTATGAGAATGGTAAAACAAATACCATTAAAAAGGTAAAGAAATGGAGAAATAGCTTATTGATGATATTATCAAACAAGTTGAGAAAATTATTAAAATTTATTCAAAACCTTCTAAATCGTTGAAATCATTTAAGAGAGAAAAATGAGTTATCTTTGCGAGAAATTGAAGAAATGATGAAGAGAATTTATTTGATGAAGAAAAGTTTGAAGAAGAACCAAAATGATCAAGTGATATCTATTCTTTTTTGTTTGTACATATTTCTTTTACATTGCATTGCATATTTTGCATTAATATTCCATATTTATAAATAAATAAAAAATGGTTAATGATGATATCAAATTCTTAAATGAAAACCATTTGGTTTGAGTAGGAATATATTTGCTTGTAATTCTATTTAAAAGCATTATGAATGCGGTCAACAGATAATAGAAAAATTTGAATTTGAAGCTTAACTATGAAGATTGAATTATTTTGTATAAATAGGAGTATGTTTGTGCATGATAAGCATATCCGATAGAGATCATGGTTCTTGTCTATGCATTCTTTGGATCCCTTTCTCAAAATAGGGGTTAAGTATTTCCTCAAAAAACAAATAAGTTACAAATATGATAAAATTAAGAAACAAAATTTTATACTTTCTTCCCATCTAAAAAAGTAGGTGGTACAAAATTATGATCCAATACATCAACGGTTGCTAATGAAGTAAAGAAATCAAGAAGCTGAATGAAGAAAAGATAGGGAGAATTGGTTGTGGCCTCGAAACCATTGCCAATAATATTCACTTTGGGCATTATAAGATGGACGCATGCATGAGTGGAATTAGAAGAATGTTTTGGATTTTGTGTAAGTGCATTGCATGCAAATATGATTGAATTCCAAAGAATTGACGAAGATGATTGTTGCTTGAAAGCTTAGCCAAGTTTATAAATGTATTTTGAACTTAATTTTAAGTAATTGTTGCACAAACAATGAATAGTTTTAAAATTTGACTTAAAATTATCATATGGTAAACAAAAATTAAAAATTCATTTGCATTCAATGAGCATGAACTGACCAAGGTTTTGCATTCAAATTTTTTATAATCAAGAAGCTTTGATACTGATTTTCTTCTCATGGTTTCAAGTTTGGCCCATCGAGGACGATGTGCAAGTTTAATGCAGGTGATAGCCGGAGAGATTCTCTCTCTCTTACTTGATAAGAGATGATAAATTTTTATTAGTCAAGAGATTTGAACTTCTCTTCATGATATTGAATGTCTTGAAACGATAAGATTTGATGAGCTTAATTCCATTCTTCCAAGTTCATTTTTATTAAAATAACAGTTGTGCATTGGTGAAAAAAAACATTGCTAATGAAGTATATTTACAAAACAAAACAAGATTTGATATGAAATTAAACCAACAGGTGTGCCATTGTGAACATGCCTATATGTGCTCGTATGTCGTTTACATATGTGTCTACATGTGTGGTTATGTGATATGTGTCTATATGTGTGCAAATGCTTTCATGTGAATGTACGGTCATATGTGCATGAGCCTTGATTATGTGTAATCATTTATGTACACTTATGTTTGTTTATGAATGAGTGTTTTGAATTTCTTGCATGTGACTCGAACCATGTGAAATGTGAAACTTTAAAAAAAAAAAGTAAAAAGAAAAATCTAACATCAAAACAAATAGAAAAGGAAAATGTGCGCGTGTGTAGTAGTATGTTAGTAAGTGTCTACGTGTGGGAGTTCGTCTAAATCTGCATATAAGACAGATATGTGGTGTTCACTCAGTCCTTTGGATTGATTTTCTCATGAGGTGAAGAAGAGATTGCCGCTTTTGCCTGATGGTTAATGTCAACCTCTCAGAAGCCTTTTCTGATGCTGGGAGATGGATTCCATAACGGAGCTTAAGTGGAAGAAAGTGGATTTTGAGGAGTTGAGCTCTGTTGACATGGGTTCTGAACGCGTGTTTGTCAACAGTGTGACGGATAATACGGTCTAAGATTCCCAGGCGATGGATTTGAAATTTATACAGATGTCATATGAACAGAGAAGTTGAAAGGCAAATATGGAGGCGCAATACATGAGTGGTCGCTGCATATATATCAAATATGGAGGCGCAATACATGAGTGATCGCTGCATAATTATCATTAGAGTTCTTGAAGGCGAAGAAACGAAAGAGAAGGTTTCGATGGTGCTGATGCTGCTAAAGTTTTCTGATGCTCGGAAATCAAAGTGCTGTAGAGTCGACATTTGTGTTTGATTTTACAACAAAGTGTATGCACGCATTCTTCAGAGATTCTAACCTTGAATGCTTACATGCTTTGATGTGCGTTTATGTGTAGAGATTGACGTTATGCGACTGCTTTGATTTGGCAGTCCCCTTCGAAGTTTGTGCTATTACGTGATGAGAAGGATTCAATGACCGAAAGGATTCTTCTATTGTGCAATGCACACGCGAAGAAGATTTGACTCTTGAATAAGTATTATTTCAATGGAGTTTTTTCGTCAGGAAGGAGCACCTTCGTCTGGTTTGGCAGCGACATTCTGATACGGATAGGAGTTCTTAACAAGTATTTTAATGGAGTTCTTTCGCCAGGAAGGAGCACCTTCGTCTGTTTATGGAGTTCTTTCGTCAGGATGAAGGAGCACCTTCATCTGGTTTGGCAGAGACATTCTGACACAGAATAGGAGTTCTTAATAAGTATTTAATGGAGTTCTTTCGCCAGGAAGGAGCACCTTCGTCTGCTTTGGCAGAAACATTCTGATACGGATAGGACTTCTTAATCAGTATTTAATGGAGTTCTTTCGTCAGGAAGAGCACCTTCGTCTGGTTTGGCAGAGACATTCTGATACGGATAGGCACAAATTTCACGATGCCAAGAACGTTGCACTCATGAATCCAAGAACAAATGACTTCATCTTTTCCTAATTTCTACCTTCGTCTTTGTATTTGAAATCGAAGCGAAGAGAGACCATGACATGAAGGATAGGATAAAGTTCATGCAAGTGAGCTAATTATCTCTTTGAGTCTACATTCATCACCTCACTTTGCTTGAAGCACCCTGCGTGCATTGTCATTTGGAACACCAATGGTTGAATTTGATCTGCCAAAGTGTGCATATTCACCACAACATGACAAACGCCACTGGAAAATATTAGAGATAACACAGACTATATGATACACGACTCTTATCTGTCGTCGATACCATGACACACTAGGAGTGTCACTGATACTTGTCCCATGAATCCAAGGTTTCATGATACCTTTCAAGTGTCAGGGATATCCAAGTTTCGAGGATACATGGATGTCAACAATACCCTCAAGATGTTAGCAATACCTGCCAGGTATCAACAATAGCACTTGGAATGTTGCGACACTCAACGAGTGTCATCGATATTGGCTAGGTAAAAATAACTTTTATTGTGATATTTGTGCTCCTTACACTCTTATCTATTGCCCTATGAGGGGTTTGTCTTACAAACCATGTGTTGGACTACTACTCATTGTTGTTGGTGCTTTCGATGATGCTATGATATTCAACAATAGCCAAAAATAACTTTTAATGTGATATTTGTGCTCCTTACACTCTTGTTTATTGCCATATGAGGGGTTTGTCTTAAAAATCATGTGTTGGACTACTACTCATAGTTGGTGGTGCTTTCGATGATGCTATGATATTCAACATCTCGCTCTGGAATTGAACATCCATCTTTAATAGATCATATAGAATCACTTACTAGTATGCATTCTTCAATATGTTTCTTATTGAGATTGGAGTTGCAGGTATACTCATCGCTAGCTGTGAGGTTGTATCCTCCATGTCCTATTGGACCATTTGGAAGGCATCTTCTATTGTTCGCTCTTGGCCTTGCTCTTTATCCTGCTTATTTCTTAAATTGGCAACCCCAAACATCGAGGTTTCTTATCATCGGACTCCTAGGTTAGGTATTGGATTTAGACATCTGCGGAAGCATGCGAACAACACAAGGAAGAAGAAGAGGCTTGGAGCACAACACACAATACTAAATGTATTACCACTACAATGTACAAAGATAAGTAGCCCATTAGGGCAATAGGCGAATATACGAGTCGGGGGAAAAAAACCTCCTAAAGAGGAAAAAAAGTGGTGTCTGAGCCACACACACTCAAAAGTCGCTATGAAAGCTTCCCTATACTCAGCCTCACAACTAGAAGTGGCCGCAGTAGGTTGCTTCTTGCTTAGCCAAGATATGCATGAACTACCAAGCATGAAGCAAAAACCAGTAGTGGATACACGAGTGTCATAGCAACTAGCCTAGTCAGAGTTAGAAAAAGCATGCCAATCTAGCGGTAATGATCCCCCCTTGGGATAAAACAAGCCAAGTAGCTGGGTATCACTCATGTAGCAAAAGATGTGTTTAACTGCCTGTCAATGCTTGACACATAGGCAATGCATAAACCTGCTCATCTGTGAGACAGCAAACTGAATATCTTGTCGAGTAATGCATAAGTAAACCAGGCATCCAACAACCTGCTAATAGAGAACAACATCAAATGCATCTTCAGCATCATGAAGACTCAATAGTAAACTTGTCTCCATAGGAGTGGCAATAGGTTTACAGTCTTCAAGGCCAAAATGGTGCAAATAATATGTCTATATATTTTGTTTGACACAAAGCCTTTCCACCATCAACGTGCATAAAATGAATGCCTTAATAATGATGCAAATGCCCCAAATCAGACGTCTCAAATGAGGCATGCAAATCAGCCTTAAAATCAGTAATATGCTTCTCATAAGGACCTTTGGTTTAGTGGTCATGCAGTTTCAAACAATTCATGCAAGGTGGCGTATTCTTCAGAAGGAGGTATCTAGTCTAAATATGACCATACTCTCCACACCTGTAATGCATTATTGGTTTCCAAAGCCAATTTTCGAATCTAGAACCTTGATCACCGAGACCATTCTTCATGTTCGGCTTAGCAGGAGATGAATAAAATGATTCTACACTAGGAGCATTACATAGAATAGTACCTAGTGCTATCGCCATGGGTTGAGTCATCAGAACCAAATTCTAAGAAGTCATGGCTAGTTGTCCCCAATATGCAAGTGTCTATGGCTCTACCATTCCCTTCACATAATAACATACACGAGCCTCGTGCCCCATCTTTTTATATAACTAGAAGATGATATTGTTAGGGCACTCGATAGGGGGATGCCCTTGTTGCTAGAATATTATACACCAAACGGTGGCCTTATTTTCCCTTTCTAGGAGCTCTTCAAGCTCTCATTGGAGCTTAGCCACCGTGTCTTCTCAGCACTTGCAAACCTTTGTTGTGTTGACAAGTCATCCCACTGCATGGCATGAGAGGTAGCATCATTAAGATGCACGCTTGATTGTGGTCTCGAAACCACTACCAATAATATATTCACTTTGGGCAGTATAAGATGGACTTATGCATGAGCGGAATTAGAAGTATTTTTTGGATTTTGTGTAAGTGCATTCCATGCAAAGATGATTGAATTTCAAAGCGTGGATGAAGATGATTGTTGCTTGAAATCCTTGCCATGTTTATAAATATATTTTGAACTTGATTCCAAGTAGTTGTTGCATCAAAAAGTGAATAGTTTTAAACTTTGATTTAAAATTATCATATGTTAAACAAAAAGTAAAAATTCATTTGCCTTGAATGAGCATGAGTTGACCAAGATTTTGCATTCAAATTTTTTATAATCAAAAAGCTTTGATATTGCTTTTGTTCTCATGGTTTCAAATTTGGCCCATCAAGGACGATGTGCAGGTTTAGTGCAGGTGAATATCGAAGAAATTCTCTCTTCTTTACTTGATAAAAAATGATAAGTCGGTCAAGAGATTTGGACTTCTCTTCATGATGTTGAATGTCTTGAAATGGTAAGATTTGATGGGCTTAGTCCCATTCTTCCAAGTTCATTTTAATTAAGATAATAATTGTGCATTGGTGAACAAGCACATTGCTAATGAAGTATACTTGCAAAACAAAACAAGATTAGGTATGAAATTAAACCAACATGTGTGCCATTGTGAACATGCCTATATGTGCTTGTATGTTGTTTACATATGTGTCTACATGTGTGGTTATGTGATATGTATCTATATGTGTGCAAACGCTTTTGTGAATGTGTGAGATATGTGTGGTTATATGTGCACGACCCTTGATTATGTGTAATCATTTATGTGCACTTATCAGTGTCTATGAATGAGTGTTTTGAATTTATTGCATGTGACTCTAACCATGTGAAATGTGAAACTTTAAAAAGAACTATGAATTTACAGTTTTGTACTCTGATGGAATCACCTTTTTGGGAATCAATCGGCATTGCTTTTATTTTTCTGAAAGGGTTATGGGACCGTAGTCTTGTGTGCATGCCTGCACATTCAAGTTTGACTTGCATATTAAATACCTCTAAAAACTTATGAAGTATGTTTGTTTTACATTTGGAAAGGCTTGAATGAGCATGAGCTCTCCATTTGCATATGTTATAATTGCTTTGATAAGTGGATGCATTTGTGAGTAAACAATTCGTATGCTCAAATGGATAGAATCGAAAGACCTAGATTGGTTCTTGATCAAGGTAGATTCAAGCATCCATTCATTTTTTCTTTCTTTCAATGCCAACAACGTTGCACTCATCAATCCAAGAACAAGTGACTTCATCTTTTCCTAATTTCTACCTTCGTGTTTGCATTTGAATCCGAAGTGAAGAGAGATCATGACATGAACGTTAGGATAAAGTTTATGCAAGTGAGTTAATTATCTCTTTGAATCTCCATTCATCACCTGACTTTGCTTGAAGCACCCTGCGTGCATTATCATTTGGAACACCAGTAGTTGGAATTGATTTGTCAAACTATGCATCTTCATCGCAACATGACAAACACCACTAGAAAAGATTACACATAACACACAATATACGATACACGATACCTAAGTGTCAATGATACCTGATATCTATTGTCGATACCATGACACACTAAGAGTGTGAGTGATACTTGGCCCATGAATCCAAGGTTTCATGATACCTTTCAAGTGTCAAGGATACCCAAGTGTTGATGACAAATGGATGTCGACAATACCCTTAAGGTGTTAGCAATACCTACCAAGTATCAGCAATACCACTTGGAATGTTGCAACACTCTATGAGTGTCATCGATATCGGCTAGGTAAAAATATTTTTTAATGTGATATTTGTGCTCCTTACACTCTTGTCTATCACCCTATGTGCATGGATCGATAGAAAGATGCTCCTAATCTTGAAAACAAGACTCTTGATACTCAGGTGGCATTGTTTCTCCCTCTCTATCTTAATTCTCAATCTAAATGAACCACTTTGTAATACACACTAAGCTTTGGGAGCCCCATGATTCCTATGACCTAAGTGCACTCTCTCCAAGCCATATGCATACAAACGAGGTCCCAAGTATAATCTAGAGCATATGAACCCTATGTGTTGGAAGTTCAGATAGTTTTGTGTTTTTCTTTTGGAGTTTCTAGCTAACCCTAACTTCCCTAGCTCTTCCTAATGTGCTAACCCTAGTTCCTAAATGGCCTCACCTCTCGTAAACCTACCAACTTGTTCCATAGCCATAGGTGGTGAAATATTATATAAGAATAAAAATGTGACCTTGCCTTCAGTCCAATCTTTTCTTCACGCAAATCTACTCCATAGTTGTGTTATAACTATTGCATAGGCACCTTGACATAGGCCCTCGTCCTTGGCTTCACGTTAACTCTCCTATTCAAAATGGCAAAAGCTTAACAAATGATTCAAAAATGACTTATATACACATGTACCCAAAGCATGTCCTTTCACATTTTGGAAGGGCATTGAGATATGAAACGTCTTCTTAGGGGTTAGTTTTCTACTTTACATGGTTGGAAGTTTTTCATTCAAGGAATCCTTTAAGTGCACACTTACAAGGCTTGAGATATGCATGGATAACATAACAATGCAAGAAGAATTTAAAAATAATATTTTTTAGGCCTTCTTTCTCCTCTTCTCCGCTCCATCTCATATCACTACTTTGATTTTTTTTGTTGCATTTCTTCCACTAAATAGTGCATTTGTAATACCAAATGGCACTATTAAATACTAATAAGGTTTGAATCGAGTTTGGAAGATTGTCTTATGTACATCTTGATCCCTTACTCTAACATGATGGTAGCTACTATTTAATTCTATCTTACTAAATTGAGTGAGTATCAAAGAGTACCTTGAAATATTATATTGCCATAAATCCTTTCATAAAAATCAACTATGTATCAGAAAATCGATACCTCTATTGTACCATAGGTGAAAGTAAAACATCTAGCACAGTGGGTATTTTCTTAGTGAATACAATAGCATATATGGATATGGTATTTGAGATGGAGAGTCCTCAAACTCCTCATTTAGATCTACATCACTCTCTAATTGTATGGGATTAATAACCATGGATGCTACTATCTTCTTTTTCTTTGAAAAATCCTTGAATTTATGTTTACCTAAGCATCCATAGCATAATACTTCTTTCATTGCTTTCTCTTTATATCCAGGTGTAAAAATAGACTTGTTATAAGCCCTCTAAGCCAAAGCTAAAATCTTTTCCTTTGAGCATGTTGCTTCTAGATTGAGCTTCCTTTTCCTAACGTCTGCAGTCGTGAGCTGTCGAACTTTAGCACACAAAGAGAGCTACGTTCATTTCCTCCCAGCCGCCGAGTTGTTTCTATGTTATATCATGTGTAAGACTCCTCACACACATAAGTCATAGGAAATATCTCTTAATTCCTCTACTATATGACATTAGTCCTTGTTGGTGCCAAGTGGCATCTCTGCCACCTCACCCAAGAGGTGTTCTCACAACCCCCATGATGTGACATTTCCTTCCCCTTAAAAACATTTTCGTCCTCGAAAATGTAGATGAAATGTCCGTAATAGTAGAAGAAAATGCTCAGACACCCCTGAACCCCATGTACTCTATGTACATGGTCATCTCTGTGTGTTGTTTCCCTGTATCCTTCCCTTTAAGAAGTCTCAAAGGTAGGAAACCGTCTGTGTGGTGCCTACTATCTCCCATGTAAACTCAACTTCCAAATTATCACTCCCATAACATCTAAGTCCATATGATGTATCCTCTATGGAGTAATAGTAAGACAAGCAAGTGTAAGGTGCCAAGCTTATAGGCTTGACCATATCATAATGGAGATAACAAACCATAGAATCCTCTGAAGTATAGAACAAAGTCCCATAACAAGTGACTCCAAACCCATCTAAAACTAAATGATAGATTGCCCTCATAACACTCCAGGTCTTCCTAACCTTGAGTGAGCTCACAAGTAATAGTTTCCTTTAACTACCTTGAGACTATGCAATTCCATCATCTAGCTCATACATAAGAATTTCTTGGTAGTAAAATGCAATCTCTACATTTCACCAACTGAGAAGTCCGTGGTTTGTCATCGTTTACCATTGGACTAAGTTCTATTGGAAGAGAATCTATTGACACTAGTGCAAACTCTCAAATTTTCTCTTCCCTTTAGTTTGCCATCTGAATGCAAAAAAAATTCCCTTTGAGATTCAGATAATCCCTAAGTACCCATCCTCCTAACTGATGTTTACTCATCATACTCATGATGTAACACCAATTAAGAGTTTGGTATCCCAATAGGTTAGATATATCCCTATCTCCTAGAAACTCAAAAGAGAAGTATCATCAATCTACTCCCAGTCTAACTAATGTCAATAACTAGATTATCTCATCTAGTCAAGGACCATCACTAAAAATAGCATAATTGCTTCTCTCTAGAGTTTACAAGTGAGACTCAATCTAACCATCATGATTAACTGATCTCCCTCTTGCCTTTGATAGAAGAGTGCCACTTCTATCTAGACAACCTAAAAGTGAGAAAGTGAAACTCTCTCTCTCTCTCTATTCAATCTCTTCTAAGGAAAAGAGCTCTAGCAGTGGAACCTATTCCACTTTCCCTTTCCCTTTGAAAGAGATTTTGTTGAATCCATTTACTCTGCTCATAACTGAGAACATGTACATAAGTTCTCCATATTTTCCTTCAAAACTAGTGGAGAAAGAGACTCCCATGTGAAGGAAAATTACACTGAAAAGTAGAGTAAATGAATTCCTTCCGCAAAAAGACTAAGAGATGTTTCCCAAACACCTCTTCTATCTAAAGGAAAACATACTCTATTCTTCTCCTATGAAGAAATCATGTTTTCCTTTCCTTCTTTCTCTCTCAAAGAGCAGGAGCTAAAGTGAGGCCACTAAACTAAAGTGAGATCATCTATCATGGATCTCTGAGCTGATTCCCACTTTCTCCTTTCCTTAAAAGAGAAACTCATGAATTTATTTAGTCCTCTCTTCCATAACTAATGCATAATCCTTCATTACACATATTCCTATGAAGATGGAGAACAGATGTCCCCTAACTAATGAAGGTGTATGAAGTGAAGAGTGGAGAAAAATAAATTCCTCATAAGGATCCAAGCCCTCTACTAAAATGGTCAGCAATGATGTAACACGATACGGTAAATACATGTGTATCCATAGTAAGGAATTATCTCTGCCAACCATATTCTATGCATGGATCTATACGATCCCATCAAACTCATGGAATTATCCTTCCTAAAAACATCAAAATGAGTATGTGATATCCATGGTGATAAAATCATCTATCACATTCTCTACTGGAAGAATAGGCCTTCCCTAAACTATGAAGGATAACTCCCAATCCTAAGGAGATGTCTACTAAGAGCTCTCCTATGATCTAGTGAGACATGACGCCATGAATGATGAGTCCTCTTCTTCCTGGCCATAGAAGAAGAGTGCTCAAACGGAAGTCATTTCCACTGTCCCATACCAGTGAAAACATCTTCCAATTCACGGTGTCATACCTACACTAAACCGAATATATATTCCATGTAATGGAATATGTAGGTGGACTCTAATGAATCCCATATCCTACAATCATATCGGTGGACTCAAATGAGTCCCATGTCCTCGAACTAGTTAGTTTGGTTCTAGTTAACAATGTGACAATGGATATCCCCTTCTGTTCCAAACCAACTTGTTCCTAGGTACCAAGACTAGGTCTAAGTACCTCTCTATAGATCCCGATATACATATATATGTATTGGGTACCCCAACTATTCGTTACTAAGGGATCTATGCTCTAAGTCGTAGAGCTAGTGCCATAGATGTGGCCTTCCTAACCATCACTTGAATCATATAAGCACCCGTCGATGCTATGTCATGAAACCCATCTGTGTGATCCCATCCAATTTGGTTTCCTTAGTAGTGTAGCAGAAATGCTTCACTACTTGCTCAAGTGAGGTATATCAGTGAAACTAATCACTATTTGGGTATTCCTAATAATATCCCATAATCTCCTTATCATACTGTGAGACTCTTGCGAAGATAAGTAAATCATCACTACTTTGGAGGTTATCATAAATATACCTCCCGTTCTTGTATGCAACTTCCTAAAACCTATAGGATTGCTTGTGCATATTACTAATGGTGAAGGTGTATCTCCTTCCCTTAGCAATCCTATGGTCTAAATCCATAAGAATTATATGTAGAGATCTTATTTACTATTGAAGCTGCCTTATCTATAACACTATGATGGTGCTAAGTCCATCAAATACATGCTTACAAGCCTGCCTAGGTCTTATTGATGTTTGCAGGAAGGCATGTTACCATGCCATAACATTCTTACCTAAAGGCAAGTGCGTATATAACGCCATGAAGTGGGAAATTTTTGGACAGTATTTCCCCAGGAAATGGAATCCCAAAAAAATTTATAACCAATAGCTCAGTGGCACAAAGGCCACCCAATAACATAGGGTTTGACATGGCCATGGCATGCACGCCATAAACTCATATATGGACTCCATAACCTGCAAAAACATAAAAGTGAATGCTAGCAACAATTCTCTGTGTTGCATAGCAATGTAGTTTCTGCCATTCACTTTCCTGCAAACAATCAAAAAGTGTATTTCTTGCATGTTGATCCATACTTTAAAAATTTAAACAATGATCAACATTTGATGTATGCAATCCAATTTATGCATGTACATACAGAACATGTCATAACATAAAGGGAAATGGCTGAAGTATAGACCATACGTCCCTAAATGATTTGATATTCGGATTGCATGCATCCAATCCTTCTTGATGGACTTTGAGACCTCTACACCTTCCTCCTAAGATCCTAACCTAAACTTTGAAGTGTCCAAAAACATCGGAACACTCCCCAAAACATGAAACATGGTTAGGTGATTACCAAAATAATGTAAATTTAGTCAAAAAATGCATTAGTAATCCTTCTTTAGACCTACAAAAACCACTTTAGGACCTGAAAATATTCATAAACTGAAATATATATCATGTGCAAAGAGCTCAAAATGAAATTACTCAAATCGCCTTCCCAGTTTGAAAGATATGGCTCCCGGAAGGTAGTTGCCAAAAACTATTCAGACTTTGCAGAGCTGTACAGACCTGCAAAAATATTTGATTTCCAAAATTTCTTCTCATAAACTGAAATTAGACCTTGTTCTCTTCAAAACGATCCATAGCACGTCCAATTTGGAGTTTTCTAGCCCAAGATATGGCCATTCTAAGCGGAACATGCCAAACTAGTGGACTGTTGGAGGGGTGGAAAAAGTGTGAAAAATGTGATTTTTGGGGTGCCCAAAGCATTCTTCCATCAAGCAAATCCTAAAATTCTCTCCATATCCTCAGAGAGTGGTATATGAAGATGCTTGGGCCTATTTTCACCTTTCCAAATCCTCTAATTTTCTCCCCAAAAGAGGCCTAAATCAAGATTTTTAGTTTCACGCCAAAACTTAACTAGGAGTCTGTAGCAAGCTTCTAATCCATCCTAATATGGATTTTTCTTGGATTTTCTCTTCTCCAAGGTGATTCATACACCGTACGTCATGTGTGTATGCACTAATCCCTAGGAAGCCTCTTAAATGGTCTTTTTTCCTACTCCCAAAAGTGGAGTTTGGCAAAAATTAACATCTGAATTTTTTCCAAAAAGTACGGGACCGGGGTCTTTGAGGAAGTAAAATTCCTCTTTAACTTATCATTTTGATGAATTTAATGATTCGCCTAAGAATTCCATACACATACTCTCAGTATATATATTTTTTCCCATCCATCCATAGCTATTGCACCTCTTTTTCCCTCTTCCAAAATGGGAATTTCTTAGATTTAGGTGTTGAAATTTTTAATCAAACTGTGATGGAAAGGGGTTTTGTGGAGCTTCAAACTCTCATCAAACTGAGGTTCTTTTGGATTTCTTGATCTTACATGGAATTCCATATACTATTCTACATGTGTGCATGGTTTTTTCCATAAATCCATGAAAAATCCCGCTTCATTTCCCTTTCCCGAAATGGCTAGTTATCAAAAATAGCCCCTGAAATTTAAGTGATGATCATGAGAGTAGGCTATTTTGGAGGTGCTTAAAACTTGTTCTTTCTCACAATTTAAAAGAATCATTGACCCTAGATGAGAGTATATGCTCCATACTCTCCATGCACATGATTTCCCTCCAAGAGTTGGGCCCTCCAAATCCTTCGTTCCTTCTCTCAATGTTCTTAAGACCCTTTCAAAATTAAAATATTAATACCTCTGATTAAGAGAAAACTCCATCTTCTTTCACTTTGGAAGCACGGTACCAAAAATCTCATGGAAGGGATGCTCTTCGTTCATGGATTCTCCCAATACAACAAGTGCATCCCATCTCTCTCGCTTATTTGTTCTCGATCCTCTTTATACATAGTAGAACTCCACCTTCTCTTCACAAAAAAATCCAAGTAATGCCTTTGAGACCTCAGACGGATGCGAGCAGCACTGCTAGAGGCATTTCATGGGGCTTCCCTTTGAGCCTTTGTCCTCTGAGGGCTCCTAATCACTTCTTTCGTCGACTTTAGAGGCCGTTTATAGGTATCTAGAAGATATTGCCGAAGCAAAAGGCAACAAAAAGAGAAAGGGAACGTAGATAGCCCATCATCCTCTCCATCTTGAGGTTGCGAGTTCAAAACCTTTGTCTTCCATCTCTTTGCGCACGTGAAAACGCCATGGATCTAGTTGCTTTGATACCAACTTTTAGATTGAGCTTCCTTTTCCTAACGTCTGCAGTCGCGAGCTGTCGAAATTTAGCACACATAGAGAGCTACGTTCATTTCCTCCCAGTCGCTGAGCTGTTTCTATGTTATATCATGTGTAAGACTCCTCACACACATAAGTCATAGGAAATATCTCTTAATTCCTCTACTATATGACATTAATCCTTGTTGGTGCCAAGTGGCATCTCTGCCACCTCACCCAAGAGGTGTTCTCAAAACCCCCATGATGTGACAGTTGCCATCTTGATAGAATGTACCTACTTGGCCTCTTCTGAGGTTGTACACTCACATAGATAATGGTAATGTATGTAGAGGGTCTATCCACCTCACCCAAGAGGTGTTCTCACAACCCCCATGATGTGACAGTTGCCATCTTGATAGAATGTACCTACTTAGCCTCTTTCTGAGATTGTACACTCACATAGATAATGGTAATGTATGTAGAGAGTCTATCCAATTTGTCTTAAGAAGATCGTTGGTCTTGGGAACCTCACCTAGCTATGGCCATCCTCATAAATCTGGATCAATTATCTCATTGCCTTGTGCTAGAGATTGATACCTCTCTTTTCTCATTAAAGCTCTAATCTTTTCTCACCAAGATAAGATTTTTGGAATTTCAAAAAATCATGAATGGATTCTAGTAATTTTAAAAGAACCTCCCTATATTTATCTTCATACTCTTGAATTATTTGATCACGGGGGATAAAGAAGAACCATAAAGAAACATGAAAATACTGTAAAATAGAATCTTAAATTGATTCTAAATAATATGCTCTCTCATGTCATCTTCTATTTTATGCCACTAGCTATGTATTATGTCCATAAGATTGTATGTGGTTTATTAGATTTTGTTGCAGTATTGGGTGCAATCTCCCTCCACGCACTCTATTCGACAAGTCTACATAGTGCATGTATTTATAGGATTTTTATTACATCAAAATAAATTTTACAATGAGTTTGTTACTTCAAAAAGCACGTGTGAAAGTAAAAAGTTGCTCTCTTCTATAGAGAGCCTTTTATTTTATTTATAAAAATCACGATCAACAGCGATCCTAATCTTAACCACTATTTTTATGAATTTTTTAGAAAATCATCTACATGGTTCTTTATTTACAATATATATATATAATATAATTTCCCTTATTCGTGTCCAAACATATCCAAAATGTTCACGCTCATCCACGCCCTCAAAAATCTTCAGCTGCTATATCAAAACACAAAACACACTAATATCTCAATAAGCCCATCCATGCCCTTACAAACCTTCAGCTACTATATGGAAACACAAAAAACATTAATATCTCAATAAATTGAACTCCAAAATATAACATTCCATAAGTGATAAAATACCCCCGAGGTTAAAAAGCAATTGATCTTAGTTGATATAAATAAAATAGACATGGACTGACAGTCACGTGTCCCATCACTTAATAACATATGCATGTTCCATGTAAGAACACATGCATGGAAATGTATTATGGAGTAGTTAAATTAATGTGAATGTGAATTATATGTAGAAATTAAGTGATCATAATGAGGTGCCAATGAATTCTTATGCATCCACTGACATTCTTCAATAGAATGATTTTTATACTTAACTAAATATCTATGATATTGAGTACATGTACATGTAGTAGTTATGGCATGATCTATTATTTTCTTAGGAATTAAGATTTTAGAATCTTCTTCAAGCAAAGGAGGATCATCAAGAATAGGAGTGAGTGGTAAAGTACCTTTGAATGGTTTTAGTAAAACTTATATGAAAGGACTTATGTATGTTTTAGTTAGATGGTGTATCTAATCTTAATGAATTGCCATAAATCTTGTGAATAATGTGAAATGCTCCATAATAGTGTGGTACAAGTTTTATTTAGGATGCTCTTAAATATCTTTCAAACGTCATTTAATGATATGTAGCCATAGTAAATCATTTTTCTTATATTCTTTTGCTAATTTTTTCTTATTAACATTACGAGTGTAACATTCTTGACTTTTCCTAATGTGCTCGTGAACTTCAAGAAGTATAGAAATGTCAACTTGAGTGATAGAATTGGCCATAAGAATATCAGTTTGAGTGAATGACATGGAAATGGGAAGCCTTTTACCATAAACAATTTCAAAATGTGCACAGCTAGTAGTTATATGTGTTCTATTATCGTAAGCAAACTGAAGCAATGGCAATTTCTCATCCTAATTAGTGGTACTATGTATTGAATAACAATGCAATAAATCAATAATAGTGCTATTTGTAGCTTCACTCTGACCATTACTTTTTGCATGAAATGCAGAACTTAAATATGATTTAGAATCAAAATGTTGAAATAATGCAACCTAAAAACGATTGCAAAAATGAAGATCATATTAGACAACATGACTTTTGGAAAACCATGATGCAAGAAAAGACACTTAATGAAAAACTTAGCAACCTCAGGAAGGTCTTTTTACATAGAATGAAATATGCATACTTACTAAACCTATTAACTATCGTCCAAATCATGTTGTCATGGGATGAAGTCATAGGAAGACCAATGATGAAATTCGTAGAAATTAGATCCCATGGTTAATTTGGAATGGGAAGTGGCATTAACAATCCAGATGCTTTTCCATAATGACATTTTACATGTTGGCATAAAATGCATTGGGAACCATAATGTGCAATATCTTTTTTCGTATGGGGCCAAAAGAAGAAATATTTGCAAGCAGATATTGTGCTTTGTATGCCCCTATGTCCCATGTAAGATGATCCATGCATTTCTTTCATCACATAATCTTTAAATGCTTGGCTAGTGCATAAATTATGTTGAAATTAAAGGAAACCATTGTAAAATGTATAATGATCATCAAGAAGATAAAGGCACGTCAAAACCATACAATGTTTTACCATGAGTAGATTGAATCCTTTGAGCAAAGATGGGTTTGATTAAAATTTGTTTTTTTGGAGTTCCAAAAGCCATTTAAAGATGTAGAGTTGTTGCATTCATGCCATGCAGGTGAGAAATACAAATCAGAAGCATGAGTGGGAATCATTTGTTGAAATGAATGAATTTGGATGGAAGAAATATTATAAAAAAATAGAATGTAATTACGATGAGGGAAAACGACTAAGAGCAGGTGCTACAGCATTAGCTTTTCCAGGTTGATAATGGATCATAGGCCAAAAAATTTGAATGAATGAAGCCCATTTAAGATTTCGATCAAAGATCAATGGTTGATTTAATAACTGCTTAATAGCTTGTTGATCATTTTTTATTAATACCTCAAATCCCATAAGGTGGTGTTTCCAAACTCATAAAGCATGCACAAATTCTAATAATTTCTTATCATATGTACTATAATTCTTTTTAGAGGGCTAAGCTTCATACTTTGAAATGCAATAAGACGATCATTTTACATTACAATTGCACCTATGCCTAAGCCACTAGCATTGATAACTATGTGAAAAGGTTGTGCAAAATCAAGTAACTGCAAAATAGGTGCATTTTTTAGTTTTTCAAATGATTGTTGTTGAGTTAACCCCCATGCAAAATTTATTTTCTTTTTCAATAATAAAGTAAGGGGCAATGATAAATAAGATAAAATTCGAACAAACTTCCTATAAAAACTAGCCAATCCAAGAAAAGAACATACATCATTGATTGATTGAGGTACAGGGCATTCTATGATGACTTTAATCTTCTTTGGATCTATGTGCACTCCCTCGAGAGGAATAAGTATGCCCTAAATATTCTAGTTTATTTAGAAAAAGCAACTCTTTTCAATATTAGTGTTGGGTTTGTTTTGTCATAACAAATTAAAACTATTTCTAGATGCTTCTCGTGCTCATATTCATTCTTACTACAAACAAGTATATCAACAAAGAAAACTAGAATGAAAGCATGATAATCAAGGAAAATGTTATTCATCATACATGCAATTGTAGTAGGAGAATTGGTAAGTTCAAAGGGCAATACCATAAATTCATAATAGTCAATTTGACTTCTAAAAGAAATCTTGTAAATATTGCTATGCATCATACATATCTGATGGTAACCCAATTTAAGATCAATCTTAATAAAGATGCGTGCTCCTCATAGTTTATCTAGCAAGTCGTCTATCCTAGCAATAGGGCATCTATTCTTAATTGTGATCTTTTTGAGGGCTCTATAATCAATGCACATCCTATAAGTTTTATTATTTTTCTCCACTAAGAGAACTAGTACTCCAAATGGGGAAGAACTAGGCTTGATAAGTCCCTTTTGAAGTAAATCTTTAACTTGGTTTTCTATTTCCTTTTGGTGAAGAGGGTCATGCCTATAAGGTGCTTTATGAGGAGGAGAACTACTGAGAATTAAGTATATACTCTGGTTAAAGGATCCTTGAGATGGTGGTAATTTAGATGGATAATCAAACATAAAATGATCCTTATAAGTAATCATAAAAGGTTTATGCGGATCAGAAAGGGTATGTATATAATCATTTCAAATTTACAAAAATGATGCATGAGTTATAGCCTTTCCTAAATGAACGTTTTACTTTAGTGTGAATTATAATTGGAAATGATTGGAAATCATGCCTTGCAGAGAAAGAAATACATGGGTTATATGATGATGAAAAGACATAGCAAGTATAAAATCATAAGATTTCAAAGAGACAATTAAAAATATTCTTGCATCTACATATGAACATATACAAATCTTAACATCATGCACTTCTCTTGTTACATTATATCAAGTTCCTTGAAATGCAACCTTCACTTTATACAAGGAAGGAAACGTATTTAAGTTGAGTTCATGCACTAAAAAATGTGAAAAAAAAATCATGAGAACTACCATCTTCATGTAAAATGTTAACAACTTTATTATTAATAATACCTTGCATGCAAAGTAGATGAATAGAAATTTCGTTACCCAAGGTACTTAAATCTTTTTCGAATGTTTCCTTTGTCCAAATAGGAGGAACTTCTTCATGGATTGCCTCCATGTTGTGCATTTGGGCTAAAATAGGTTTCATGTGAAGAGGTCTCAATCTGCACTTCACTTTTGTATGTCTAAGTTTACCACAATTGCAACAAGTGATATACGATCGCTTCTGTTGAGCATCTACCATTGAAGTATGAAAGGTAGGGGGTCTCGTAGGTTGGAGGGATGAGGCTACGAGTGATGTTGAATAGTTAGATTGAGAAGCTTGTGGGTAACTAGGATAACAAGAGGTAGTAAAATTGCACTTCAAAGGGAAATTAGTCTTGACGAAAGGTTTTTAACGGCGTAGTTTTTGCAAATATCGACTTGGTGATCGATTGAAACTCCTTCCCTGCATCATGGGCAAAAGAGATAGTGTTGTAAAGTGTTGTAGGCCAAAGTGTGTGAAGCTTGACTTGGATCCCCATCTCCAAACCTTCTTCATTCTTCCTCTCCAAGGTGTCTTCAAGAACACCTTCAAGCATTTGAACAAGTAGTAGACTTTGCCAAAACCACTTTGTGAGGGTAGTAACGGTATCACTCTCCTTCCATGTAGATGTGGTACATGAACGTCAAACATGTAGATGGAACTAAGGGGAAAGAAAAGACTCACTAACCTTCTCTTGAAAGGCCTTTCATGTCGTTGGATGATCTGCCATGTCATAAAACATTCCACCAAAGTTGGGCCTTCCGTACTAAATATTTAGTAGCAATATTCATTTTATCACTTTTGGGGTAGGATTCATCTAAAGAAAAGTCATCAAACTCAGATAATCATGATAAGACAAGTTGGTGATCCTTTGGCCATCAAACCATGATAATTGGAAGTTCTTGATGCTAATCTTGGGATGTGTCCATTAGCTTGAGAGGAAACAATGACTTTCACCAGACTTGCAAGGTTGTTCTCTCTGAAATGCATCTTTTTGAAGTATTTCATCACATTCTCGGATCTCATTTTGGGTGCCTTGAAGTTCATGCCACAAAAGCTCCAACTGTTGTCCAAATGGTACCCCTGAGAGGTGATTCACCAAGGTCCTCCATGGAATGCATAGGGTCCACGGTTGTGTAGAAGAAGAAACCCCCTTGCTAAAGATGTGAAAATAATTTTAAGAATCCTCGAATTCAAATGGAAAAGGGAATGGTGATTCTTTGGGATTTGAAAAAGAGGATAAAAATTAATCATATGGTATGGGGAGTGGGTGGGAATGAAAAATAAAATAAAAAGTAAAAAAATTTACAATAAATAAAAGAAAATCTAATAAAAATAACAATAAAAAATAAAATAATCAAATAAGAAATAAATGTTAATAAATTAAAATTTTAAAAAACAACTAAAAATAGATGTTATAATGAATAAATAAACATTTAAATAATAAAATAAAATAAATAAGATACCTTAGGATCAAGTTTTTAAAGTAAGGTGGTTTTGGAGAGGGAGGGTAGAGGGGATAGAGAGAGAGGAGGGGGAGATTGAGAGATGAGGAAGAGAGAGTGAGAGACAGAGAGAGAGAGGAGAGGGAAGTAGAGAGAGGGAAAAGAGAGAGATATATAGAGAGAGTGGGAGAAATAGAGAGAGAGGAGAGGGAAGTTAAGAGAAGGGAAAGAGAGAGAGAGAGAGAGAGAGAGAGAGAGAGAGAGAGAGATTGAGAGAAATAGAGAGAGAGGAAAGGGAATTAGAGAGAGAGAGAGAGGGAAGAGAGAAGTAGAGAGAGAGTGAGAGAATTCAAGAGAGAGGTAGAGAGAGTATTTTTGGGGAAAATATTCCCAAAAATAGATAAAAAATTCAAACAAAATGCCAAAAAATCCCTAGAAAACCCAAAAATCAAGAAAAAAATCTCCAAAAAATGGCAAAAACCTTAAGACAACTTTGCACACTCAAAACATGAGCAAACTTCATTTTCTCATCTAATTCAATGAGAAAGATTGTACTTGAAAAAAGAAAATAAGTCCCAAAAAAATCCTATAATTCTAAAAAATTCTAGAAAATTTTCAAAAAATATATAACAAGATTCTCATGAATTTGGTTATGGAATAACATCCAAATTACATGAAAAACCTAACAAGCATGAAATCTGATGAAAACTAAAAGACTAAATAGAAAAGAGTACGAAAAGGGCTATGTACAACTTGGCCATATTTTGCAAGACCTAGGTGATCCAAAAAAGCTTTAATTTTGTTGAAAATTATAGATCTTGACCTATAGATGTTGACTAGTGGTAGCATCTAGCCATCCAAAATATATAACTGCACCACACTCCATTATAACATTTCTTTAATTTTGTATGGTCATTCCCCATTAGGAACTCACTTGCCTCGCAATTCTGTTTGTAATTATGGTCTATGTAAGAGAAGAAACATATCTATTTGTAATTTGTTTGTCTATAATTTCTATCATGAGCTTCCTTCATTTTACTTTGTGTCTCCTTCAACTGCTTTTTTGCATCAATTCGGATTTCCTTCAATTTCGGGAGTGTTGATAGTCTAGCAGAGACCCCATGATCCTTTCTTATATGCACATACTCTGTCCTGGGAGAGCCATGTAAAACTTCAAAGGGCTCAACAAGAATTAGTCCATAACCAATTGAAAAAGAGAGTATCATGTGGCTTCTTTGGATGCCAACCTATAGGCACATAGTGTGCCTCAATAAGCAGTGCCCCATGTAGTGGGCTTTAACATACATTCCTTCCCTAGCAGAGTTATCAATACTTTATTTGTGGAATCTCCTTGTCCATTGGCCCTTGGATAATATGCACAGGAAGTATGATGTAGAACCTTGTACTTTTTAAAATCTTAATACAAAAGTTTATTAACAAAGTGTGTTCCTTGATTAGTGCAATTTCAAGTGGACAGCCAAACATTATTCTTGTACAAGAAATCAGCAGGTATTTGGGTTGTGCAATCTAGAGAAGCAATAGCCTCAGCCCACTTAGTTGCATAGTTAATGGCGACCAGCAAATACTTATCATTTCTTGGAAAAGATGCAAGATAGATAGGCCCTATAAAATCTAACCTCCACTTCTCAAATGGTTGACATGATGTGGAGACAACCAATGGGTGTTGTCTTTGCTTTGTGGGTTTTGTGTCACATCTTTGATAGACATAACATGTCTTAACCCTTTCATCTGCATCTCTAAATAATGTAGGCCACCATGAGCCAATATCTAAGATTCTTTGGCTCATAATATGGCCAAGGAGATACCCACCACCTGGTCCTCTGTGTGTCATCTCTATGATGTGCCTTGCCTCCTCTTCTTCCATGCACTTCTTAAGAAGATTATCCTTGCCATATCTCTATAGTTTGTCTTCAATAAATGTAAAAGGCCTACTCTTCACTAGAAACCTCTTCCTTTGCACAGAATCAGTTTTATTTGGATACTTACCAGCCTTGATAAAATCTTTGATATCATCATACCATCCTTGTGTTTTAACTATGAATAGCTCAGCATCTGGGAATTCATCTTCCACTCCAATTACCTGTTCCTTTAGGCTAATCCTAGTCAAATGGTCAGCCATAACATTTTCCTTACCTCATCTATGCACTATAGTGAAATCAAATTCTTGAAATAATAGAATCCACCTCCATATTCTTCCTATTGCTTGTGGCTTGTTTAATAGATACCTCAATGGTTGGTGATCAGTAATTATGACATATTCTATCCCTAGCAAGTAATGGAAAAACTTTTGGATAGAAAATACCATTGCCAAGGCCTCCCTCTTTGTGGTATTATAATTCTTTTCTTCTTTAGTCAAAATATGACTTGCATAGTGAACAGTTCTATCCAACTTATACTCCTCCCTATACTATGTAAGAACTACTCCCATTGCATAGGCATTTGCATCTACATGGATGTGGAAAACCTTAGACTAGTCGGGTCTAACAAGAATCGGTGTAGGCACCAGCTTGAATCTCAATGTCTGATAAGCCATTTCCTCTTCATTACCCCACTTTAATGGGACTTCTTTACTTGTGAGCCCAGCCAATGGTCCAGCTATATCTACATACATCTTGATCAATCTCATGTGGTAACTAGTATGACCCAAAAAGCTTTGAATTTCTTTTGGTGTTTTAGGCCTTGATAGCTTTAATATGACTATGATTTTATCTAGTTCAGGGGCCATGTCTTTAGCAAAAATCACATGTCCAAGGAGAGTACCTTTTGTCACTAGGAAGTGATACTTATTAAGATTCAACTTCAATTTTGTTTGCCTACATCTATTGAAGACCTGTTGCGTTGAATCAAATCATCATCCAAGCAATCCATAGGAGTAATAGTGCAAGTACTTGAGAATGATGAAAAATCATCCGTGAAAATTTGAATAGACTCCAAAAACAAAGGTCCAAAAATAAGATTCGCTATTTTATTCAAAGTGGTTGGGACATTTTTTATTCCAAAAGACATCTTAACATAAACATATGCCCCCCATAGAGTGATGAAAGTTGTCTTTTTTTTATCCACAAGATGGATGAATATTTGGTTATACCCACTAAGTCCATCCATGAAGCTATAGAGTGTATGTCTAGCCACTTCTTCTATCACATGTTCTACAAAGGGCATAGGGAACCCAGCCTGAATTATTACATTGTTAAGTGCTCTGAAATCCACACATATTTTGATCTTATTTGTATTCTTTTTGGGCACTATGACCATGGGAGATAGCCACTTTGGATACTCAATTGGAATAATAATTCCAACGTCCTCCATTTTTTGGATCTCTAGGTAGAGAGTCTCAACATACTTTTGATTTAATATGTAGCTTTTCCGCCTTAGTAGTTTGGCTCCTTCAATCAGTGGAATCCTGTGCTCCCCAAAAATTGTAGGTACTCCTTCCAAATCCTTGTAGTGCCATGCAAATTCATCCGCATAAATTTTCATAAAAGATGTTAACTTTGAAAGCATCTCTGGATAACTCCATAACCAGGTGACCACTAATATAGGAGGAGAGTCTTCCTTATTGCCTAGTTGAATTTCTTTGATAGGATTCTTATCCATCAATGTGTCCAAAGATCCTTCTTCATCTTTTCCATCACTTTATCCCACATAAATTTGTTGGAAAAAAATGTCACATTAGTCCAAATCCCTATCCGAGCAAAAACCCTAATTTTGGTACTTAGTCATTCTTGGCACAAATTTTGGGTAAACTTTTTATGATCCTAACTTCGATGAGAGCTTTCTAATGGTATAGGACATTCAGTCATCAGAGAACAGATGTGGGAGAAAACCCTAATTTAAGTTGATCAAACTTAGTAATTTTAAAAAGCTTGTGGAAAGCTATTTTTAGGGATAAAAAAAGCCAATGATAAAATAAAGAAAATTTTTGCAATAGATTTTTTATCGACATCAATCCAACTTTTCAGGCAGCGATTGTGCTTTATTGATGGATTTTTTCACATGAGGCTTCAAGTGCTATATAAGAAGTCTTATTGGTCACTTTTTAGCTATCCTCAACCATCGTTTGGCTGATCTTGGTGATGGTCATGCTGATGTACATATGGGGCAGCCATGGTGCATATATGGGCAGCTATGGAGCAGCTGTTGAAGAAGATAAGGAGAAGCCATGGAGCTCTTCTTAGAGAAGAGTGTACTCACACTCTTCTTTATGGAGAAGACTTCCTTATCAGCAGATTGGTGGTGTGGATCATCCATCTACATGATGTATTTGGAGATTGACTTCTACATGAGGAATATGGAGTACTTCAAAGACATTGGATGGAGCTTAACATAAGATTGCATCTTATGTTAACTATTCAGGTAAATATTCTCTTTATGCACATAGGTACTACTTGGAGCTTATGGAGGCGATGGCATCCATATCTGGAGGAGTCCTAATCGGCATACATGGAGGCAGTGGCATCCATAAAGGAGAATCAGTACATGCATGCTACATGCATCAGATGAGATGTTAGAGAAGGTGTTTTCACATGAGTATGAGGATTTCTGTCAGCAACATGTTAGCATTCTATGCTAATTCCATAAGTATGTGATCTATCACACACACATCTAATTTAGGGTCTCCCATAGCCTAAATTCAGATTAGGGTTTGCTTAATATCAATTTCAAACTGATCTTTCCTCTTTTCATCACTCATATTCACTCTTCTACAACCTATCAGCTCCTATACCTCATACATATTCAGATTTTTGTCCCTACACCTGAATATTCTTGTAATTTTTGTACATACACTCTTCCATCTATTTCTGTTCACATAGAGTGGTTGAGGTTTTGACTCCTACAATGTAAATTGACATTTGTATATATGATGTTGTGAGTAAGCAGTGGTTTACGTAACACTTTGTACATGTTGTCTAATCTCTCTCTATCTTTGTCTCATCATTGTATGATTAAGTGATGTATGCTCATATCTGTCAATATTGGAAGATCTTGGAATCTATGTTTGTAGATCATGGAATCTGTGGGCCTCTCAAACTACCAACATTTGGTATTAGAGAAGCTTCCAACATATGACATATGACATACACACTTAATCTAGATGAGTAGAGATTTGAGAATTAGACAATTCAATCACATGTTTATTTATCAGTGTGGAGTATGAAGTTGATGATCTGTTAGTAGTCAAATACTTTTGGAAGTATGAAAATACTTTACAAAAGTATTGTGTAAAGAACAAGACTTGATGAAGAGAAGGCTACTTCAAATTCAAGGAAAAACAATGGTTTGGAGAAGATGAAGGAACCAGATCAACATCAAATCTTAGGTATTAGTTTCTTCTATCAGATTGTCATTTACAGGACATATCTTAGAAGAGCAGTTATGAAGAGATTTGAAGGATTGAAGACATGCTTTTAAACACTTTCATTGCTTTGAAAGTTAAAGCGTTAACTACACCAAATTAGGTATCGAGAGGTTGTTCTTGAGAGTTTTGATAGAAGACCTCTTTCATGGAAAGAAAGCTCATCTAAGAAGATAAATTTGGATATTAGATCAGTTTTGTTTTCAGCCAACACAAGGTAGGAAGTTTTTTATCACATTTTGTACCTAGAGAGGTAATTCGGCATTCAGCCAACTCAAGGAAAAGGTTGGTGAATTTAGTCATATCAGTCCAATTTGAATTAGAGTGTTGATTCAGCATATGAGGAGATGGTAAAACATGCTTCTATGTTCACTTCCATTTATATACCATGTTTCTTTTGTCTCTTACTCTTAGCACTAGAGGAAGAGAAAAATCCATTTGAAGAAGTTAAGAGTGCTTACTACTTCAAGATGAAGAGAACAAAAGGTATGGAAGGGAAGTTTGAAGATGTTCACATCATCAGGTGGAAAAAAGATGTAGAACAAGAAAGTCCAACAATTGCATAAGGAAAGTAAGACTTATTTTTTTCTTATATTTTCCATATACTTTTCCTACTTTTATCCTCTACATCCAAAGACAAGTCTACGAGAACATCTTGTGTGAAGAAGATAGTTTAAAGAAGAAGCAGTTTCTTGTTTTGCATTATTCTTGGTCATGTTTTAGTAGGTTTTGACAAAGAATTGCATTAAGAGAAAGAAAAGGAAGAGATATCTAAGACAACTTATATGTTTTGACTCATATCTGTATGAGTTATGTTGAAGCTTTTGAGCAGGCAGCTTATATGTTCCCTCAAAGAATTCTTGGAGTGTCAATTCAGAGCTACTTGGTATATGACAAGTTGCAAAGAAGTATTTTTCTTCTTTACCTAACTCTTGAGGTAAAAGAGTATTTGTGGCAGATGTTGGAGACTTGGAGTGAGGTTTTGTGTTTGGAAAAGTTACCTCATATTCAGTATACTCAAAAAATTCAGAGTTTTTTAGGAGGAAAATTTAGAAAATTCAGTATTTTCAAAAAAATTCAGAAAAATTCAGATCTTTTGATGTACTAGTGAGATGGAGAGTCTACTTTCTATGTTTATCTTAACTTTTGGATACATGCTTGTATTCAAAAAGTTGTTCCATCAGATCCTATCACTTGATTGAGAAGTGGAGTTAGCCAAAAGAAAGTCAAGCAGATACTATCACATTTCACCTGGGAAGAATATGAAGATATGAAGTATCAACTTGAAAATTTTGGAGTTCTCAAGGTGAGGGTTTGTCCTTGTGTTCCAGTAGAACTTGTAGATTCTTGGGAAGGATTTAGTCGAAGAAAAGTTTTACAAATTTGTGTAAGAAGCATGGACACTTAGAGTCATTCAGGTAGAAAATAAAAAATTCAGCCATGAAGGTTTGATGAGAGCAGATTCTACACAGGTGTTTTGTTGGAGAGATCTATGATCTTGAATGATCTTGAGTATTTTTTAGTCAGATGTCTATCCTTTGTTTGTAAAGTCACTACAAGGAATACGGGTGCATAGCGACGGTTAAGGCGACAAAATTTTATTGCTATAAAATTGCAAAACGCGTCGCAATGAGCGTTGATCATACACCGTCGATTAAACGACGAGCCAAACAATGTTTTTTTCAAAGTGTGGCACGATGGGGTGTGCGACGCTCGCATAGAGCATCACTAACATGACGGTTTTAATCAGCGTCACATAAGCGATGCTAAAAAATGTCGCTTATGCGACGTAAACTCTAGTGGTTTTTTCGACGCGTTAGCATTGCTTACACGACGGTCTGCATTTTCACGCATCTGATCAAAGAGCTCTCCAACGTTCGCAATTGCGCTGTGCTTACGAGCTGAAACAAGTATATGCAGAATTGTTGTTTTGCCTAAGCTCTCTCTTATTGTCTCCCTCTGTCTCTATTTCTCTCTTTCTACATCTTTCTCTCTTTGAATTCTCTCTTTCTCTCTCTCCTCTCTCTCTCTCTCTCCTCTCTCTCTCTCTCCTTTCTCTCTTTATTGCAGGTTATTCAAGAAGCTAACCAAGCAAAAAGTATGGCTAACTATTGTAAGTACAATTTCTATTCTTTGTATATCATTTGAATTGTGTTATTTTCATTAGATAGCATACTCACACTTATTGATATGCACTTATATACTTATACATGATGAAGATGCACTTTCACACATATACACATATACACATGCACATACACACACATATATACACACAGATACATGTGCACATACACTTAGACATACACACATATACACATGCATATGCACAAACATTTCTACAACCACATAAAAAGACTTACATGCATGCATTATTGCATATATATATATATATATATATATATATATATATATATATGTATATATATATATATATATATATATATATATATATATATATATATACACACACACATACACACATTAACATATACGTAAATGCATGTATATGCGCATCCACATGCATGCACATGGATGCAAATGGAAATGCATCCACATACACATGCATGTTTCATACATTTACACATGCATATACAATCATTATACACATATATACACATATATATGCACATACGTACACACACATATACACATGCACACACACATGCACATGCCTACATATACACATCTGCATGCACATACACACATATACACATAGAGTTACACATATACATGCACATATATATGCACACACATACACATGCACATGCACATACTCATACACACATATACACTTACACATGCACATGCACATACATACATATACACACACATACACATGCACATACATACATATACACACACATACATATACACGTACGTACACATATATGAATGAGTGATATAATTAAAGTATTAAAATACATGCTTAATATAAACAATAATAACAATCAATAGAACAAAACTCTTCATTATTTAATACCATACACACAATTCAAAACATAACTGAAATGAAAAATATATAGATAAAAAAAAAATATCTATATCAATGTAAATACATATAATCCAATGTCATAATCTACTAGAATCCTAATCATCATCATCATGATCATCATCATCAGCAGAAGCAGCATCATGATCATCCTGATCATCCTCATCCTCATCGTCATGATCACCATGTGATGATCAAAATCGTCCCTCTTGTGTCTGTCTCTCCACCTCATCCATATCTGTCTCTCCATAATACTACTGTATTACATATAACAAACATAAATAAATAAAACAATTAAACAATTCATAAAAATAAAATAATTATATAAAATTTAATAATACTCATAAAGGCATCAGGATGATCTCGCATATACTCGCTCAAATGTTGATATCCAAAATGTGTAGCATACTCGATCTCATGTTTTGTAGGATATCGACCATAATCCTTTCGCTGCATTGAAACAAATAAAAAAGATTAGTTGCTTGCATTTTAACTAAAAAAAAAAATATACTCACAATAACACATATACTTACAAATGTAGCTACAAAACCATTATGGCCCATTTGGCCTAGGTGCGATGTGTGGCCCGACTCCACTCTCTTCTTTGCAGCAGCCTGTTTATTTAAGAAAAAAATACATAAATTAAATGTAAAAATTTACTAAAATATATAAAAATTATAAATATAAACTATTAATTTGTGTACCTTCTGCTGAGGAAATGACTCCTGAAGATGTAGTTGTCTATGAAAAAACTACGACGTCTTAGGTGGTATGTTAGGTTGCCTCTTATTCTTTTTCACCATACAATATCTCTTGTTAATTTAATCTCAAATAGAAAAAAAAATCAGAATACATACACATATATACACACATCTACACATACACATATACATGCAAACATATATGCATACATATATGTATACATATACACATATACATACATATAACATAAACATGCATATATATATCCACATATATACGTACACACACATGCATGCATATACACTCATTCATACAAAATACATGCATTTATCCCACAATAATGTGTAGTTGTGTGTATGTGAATATGTGTGTATGTGTAAATGTGTATATGTGAATATGTGTGTATGTGTAAATGTGTATCTGTAAATTTTTTGTGTATGTAGATAATCAGATTATCAATATCAAATACCATTATTTGTATATTCTGATCAATCAGATGGAACTCCACCACTGTCTCCTCATCGTGCAATGACTATATACTCTAAGTATATCAAACATTTAATTTTAAGTATATTTGATGGATACATAACTTATATTTTTTTTTTCTTATTATGTGCAGATTCTAATCAATCAGAGTGTACTCCACCACCTCCTACCCATGCAACGACTTCACATGTGTCCTCTGATAGGAATTATGATGAATTTTACTATCAAGAGCATATTATATGTTGGTGTAACTCTTGTTATGGCACGTATCAAAGATCACGATTGGAATGTATTGAACATGAGGCAGAGTATGGTACTTTTGAGCGTGCACCATCACCTAGTCAATGTGATAATGCTTGGGTGTGCATTTTTTATATATATTAATGTCATTATTTTATTTAAAAACCATATACAAAATCAAATTGCTGTTGATATACAGGAATACTTGCTCGATGATGATGATGATGATGATAATTTTTCTCATAATGTTAATATACCTCGTGCACGTCATGGACTTGTTGTTCATCAATTACAAGCAGAGGTTTTTAGAAATCCTCTACCTCCTAGTTTAGAGACTGAAACGGCTGGAGATTATCCATTGCCAGCTCGTGATCGTTCTTTAGTACAAACATATGATAGAAGAAGATATGGAGGATGGAATAGAGGACCACTTCCTTTAGATGGAGAGGTTTTCAACTTTTGGGGTAATCACTATATAATTGCTCCATCCACTATTACTAATGTTGGTCGTGGTCTCTTTATTGTAGAGGATTTGTATGTGCCTCCGAACTCTGAAGTCACTCTTATGTCATTTTGTAATCCTATATATGGATGGGGAGATTGGCATCGACTTTTGCGTTATGTTCAAAGCATGAGTACTTATGGAATATTCTTGAACATAGCATTCGTTACTAGTAGAAGGATTTTACATGCAGAAAATGAAAGATTATATATTGATGGAAGACCTTACAACATGGAAATATAGTAGGTTTAATAAATAATAGTCGAGGGTTACATAATAGTTCAATGACTAATTGCACATTTGAGGAGCGTGAAAATAGTCATGAATCACCATACATGAGTAGAGATGTATCAAGATACATATTTGTCAATGCTATTACTACATTACATGTCGGTGATGAACTATTAGTGAATTATGGATGGCATAGACCTCCAAGAGCAGCTTTTAGCTAGAGAGAATAAAAATTTTCTATCCATATTTAATAGCTTATATACTTAATTTTATATTTAAAGTTTACTTTTTATTCATTTATGGAATACTAATGAAGATATATATATATATATATATATAAACATATACATAATATACATGAATGCATACACACATATAAACATACACACACACATACACATGTTATGAAAGTAAGGTCAAATTATGCATACATGTATCGAATGAAGATGTTTTGTCCATCTAGCCTTTAGAAGTGTCCACCCAACCTTTAGAATCTTCTTGACACATATGTTTCTCCTATTTTAGTCGACCTAATACCTGTGCTACTAATTATACAAATATTAAATAGCAGTTACCAAGGAAGGTATTAAGCCACATGTAAAATGGGAGGAGCAAATTTATGTTGAAGATTTGAAGGATGGAAAAATAATTTTAAAGGATGGACGAACAAAAAGTGTCTATTCAATGCAGGTTTTTATTCTTACTTTAGATAAGGTAAGAACAAGAACTTGAATTGAATGGACACTTTTTGTCCGCGCATCTTTTAAAACTACTAATGCATCTTTCAAAATATTCGCGAAAAATTTGATTGTTTGGATGGCAGGATACGATTGTTTGTTTGGGAGGATATGAAGTATGTACCTTCATTGAATGATTTTTCGATTCTATCATATGTTCAGTTTGAAAGTGAGAGAAGCAAGTTTATAATTGCTATTCAAAGAATTTGGCATTGTTTATAGGCCATACGATGGTGACCTGGATGAATCGCATGCACATAGGTTACTCAAGATAGAGCAATGTGATTATAATGGACTAGTGCTAGCAGGACTCATGGGGTATGCAGTAAACCTCTTGCATGTCAATGATGAGCATATGAACTTTAGGATACAAAGTGGAAATCATGGTGGCTTGAGAGGATCACTTTTATACAGCTTGTTCAAAGAACTTCAGGTTTATGACACTAGGAGGAATCTTTTAAGAGCGAAAGATGCACTTAAAACTGGAGGAATATCACTGGATGGTGGTGTGGTCCATGCAAAAGGGTGTGAAGATTTCGGGCATTGGTCTTTCTCTTTCCCTTAACTCACTGTTACTATCAATGTATAGTCTTCACATACAAATGCTTTCATTTATTTTCCAGTTCGCCAAAAAAGATAATTCTTTAATGCATGATTGCTTGTTGAATATGCTACGGAATAATTTTCCTTTGTGTACCGTGTCTGGTCAAAGTGCATGTTTATGTTCTCTTCTCTCACATCTGATGAAGAAACATGATACAATATTTCTACTTGTTGTTGTAAAACAGGGAAAAGACAAAGGTTCTCTTTCCAGTCTATTCAAAGTCTGGACAAAAGATTCCATCTCTATGATCTATAAACCATATTACTTGATTAGTGCAGATCACTTTATATTTTTTATGATAGAGTTAGTTATTTTTTTAAGCACCTAATAATGGGTTTTTTTGTTATATATTTTGATAGGTCATTTTGAAGGTTGACTGGTTTCGAGCCGAGTATGAAGGTAGTAATTCCACATTAAGAAAGGAATTATCTAGGTTTTGGGCAATTGATTCTTCCAAGGTAATGCGATCTACTAAAGAACCATATATTCTTCCTAGGCATATTGAACACGCATTTTTTTATAAAAACCTAGATGCTCATCCTTGATGGCAAGTCATTCATGTGCAACCTAGAGGTACTTCATTGTTTGAAGAGTTTATTGTTAGAGAGATCGAAGAAAGTCCTCTTGATGATTCAGCATCAGATACTGATACATCAGCATTTGAAAGAGAAACTATAATCATTATACGTGATAATGATACTAATCTTTTTAATGAAGAGGATAATTCTCTACATGCCGATTTTACTGATGAGGAAGAGGAATTACCAGAAATAGATATTAATCCATCAATAGATGATGTGATTCATGAGAACATAGATTTAACAATAGAAGAAATAAATGAAAATCAATAAGGATAATGAAGATGAGACTATATTGATGTCTTTCCAAAATGATGACAATAATGAAAACATATGCGCAGATTAGATAGTAAATTCTACTCTAGTTATCGATCAATAACTTGAAGCTTCTGAATGGATATCAGATAATAGATTTTTTTATTAACTTGAATAACAATGAATCCTACTAGAGAGATGAAATCATGATCTTTTAAGTTAGAACATGAAGCTCGGGGGTATGCCTAATTATTTTATATATAGCTTTATCTTCGAAGAGCAAATTTTTATCATGTATGTATGCATATGTGTGTGTATTCATGTGTATTATATGTATAAATATGTTAGTATGCATATATATGTATTTCATGTATATGTATGTGTTTGCATGTGTGGGATATATGTATACATGTGTTAGTATGCATATATGTATATATGCATATGCATTTATGTAAAATATTCATGTATTCATGTAATATATGCAAGTGTTTATAATTGTGTACATGTATATATGTATATGTGTCTATGTGTAAATATGTACATGTAAATATGTATGCATGTATATATATGTTTATGTGTGCATGTAGGCATGTATATGTGATGTGTACATGTATATATGTATATGTGTCTATGTGTAAATGTGTACATGTAAATATGTATGCATGTATATATATATTTATGTGTGCATTTAGGCATGTATGTGTGATGCATAACATATCTACTTCATTTTATATTTATGTATGTGTATCTACATGATGTGTATATACCTTTATATATATTATGATCCTCATTGATTCGAGTAGCTATATATAGAGGCATAAGGTTGGGAGGAGAGACATCTCTCTAGTAGGACGTCGGAGGAATAGATGCAATGTGTACATATACTTCAAACATAAGGCTAAAAGGTTGAATTAGAGTTTTTAAATCAGGGGTTTTAAAACCCTAATATCGAAATTAGTGTTTTCAATTTAGGATTTTTGAAATAGGATTTATTTATTTATTTATTTATTTATTTATTTATGTGTATGCATGTGTTGTGTATGTATGTGTATCTATATGTGCATATGCATGTGTTGTGTGTGTGTATATATGCATGTGTATATGTATATATGCATGTAAATATGATTATATGAGTCTATGTGTGTGTACATATGATTATGCATGTGTATGTGTATATGAGTATGTGTACGTGTATGTGAGTATGTGTATGTGTCTATGTGTATTCATTATATGTGTGTAATTGCATGCATGTGTATGTGTATATGTGACAACTATACCACAAGAACAAACAACTTTTTCCTGAATTTATCCAAAACCCATTCCCATCTTTGACGATTTTTGACTTGAAAACCCATAGGCATTACAAGAAGTCTGAACACTTCCCCATCTTTAATGATTTCACATCCAATGTTCTCAATGCAAGCAAGCACATTATTAGAGAAAGACTTAAAAGCCATTTTTTTATGATTAATGTTTGATCCACTAGCAATAGAGAAGGTGTTAAGGCATTCTAAGATACTATTGGCATAGTTTTCATCAGCTTTAATCAGGATATTAGTATCATCTGCAAAGGTTTGAAGACAAAGCTGCTTATCACTACCTGGCATGGAAATACCTTCAACTTTCTCACTCTCAATAGCATCTTTAATCAACCACCCAAGGGCATCACTAGCTATGGCAAAGAGGAGGGGGGCTAAAGGGCAACCTTGTATGATAGACCTTCTAAGTCTAAAATGAGGAGAGAGATTCCCATTTATAGCCACCTTTGAGTGGGCATTGCCAAAGAGAGTACAGACAACTTTAATGAACCTTTTTCCAACTCCTATGTCATGTAGAGATTGGATCACAAAGTCCCATTCTATCCTATCATAAGCCTTGTCAAAGTCAATTTTGAAGAAATGAAAGGGTTGGTTGGACTCATTGGCATACTCAATACCTTCCCACAGAGAAATAATAGCATCAAGAATAAATCTACCTTTGATGAAGCCATTTTGCTCAGACAGGATGATATCTTTCATAAGAGGGTTGAGTCTCCTAGCAAGGGAAGAGGCAAATATCTTATAGCTATTGGTAAGAGAGGTGATAGGCCTGTAATTATTCAAATCCTCTTTTGGTCCTTTTTTATGGATCAACTTTATCACTCCGATGTTGATTTCAATAGGAAGAGCGGCTCTGCTAACATATTCATTCCAAATTGAGAAAATAAAGGGAGTCAAGAAATCTTTCAAAGCAATGAAAAACTCATTAGGAATACCATCAAGCCCAAGAGTCTCGCAAGGTTTCAATTTACCTATGGTTTCTTTAATCTCGCCGGCAAGGAGGGGCAGGTCAGGAGGAATCATTTTTTTCCTTTTGAGAGCAAGCCTTGGCTCCGTGAATGTCCTCCCCCCACTTGGGAGAACTAGAGAAAACATCAGTAAAGAAAGAATGCATATTGTTGTTAGGCTTGTCAAGATTCCCTACCCAAAACTGTCTTGAAGCGGAAAGAATGCTCCTAGCTTCAATGTACTCTTCATACTTCAATCTATCTTGAAGGGATAAAATCAAACCCATTTTATAAGGGCTTTGAGAGGAAGCCAATAGGTCTATCTCCTTAACAATGTCACTTCTTCTCTTAGCTCTAGCAGCTCTCTTGAGAGACTTATAGTGGGTAAAGTGAACTTGGATTTCTCTAATAGCTTTGGCCCAAGCCACACAAGG
Source organism: Ceratopteris richardii (assembly GCA_020310875.1). Lineage (NCBI taxonomy): Eukaryota > Viridiplantae > Streptophyta > Polypodiopsida > Polypodiales > Pteridaceae > Ceratopteris > Ceratopteris richardii. The sequence continues at coordinate 31,983,262 of CM035438.1, forward strand.
GTTAGCAAATTTATTGAAGCAATGGGAGATTATGTTTTTGGAATTTTCTATCACACAGGGACATTGAGGAGAGACGGGTCCAAATGCGGCCAACCCGATCTAGCATTAGGATAGTTATGCTTAAGGGACACTCTAATAGGGAGCTGATCTGAAATGCACAAAGAATGGTCAAGCTCAACTTTCATATCCCAAAATTGATGGGATAGAGCAAGGTTTATGTAAGCATGGTCAAGACGAGCCACACATAATTGGGGACCTTTTTGCCTATTATTCCAAGTGAAACCAGTTTGGGAAGAGATATCAAGCAAGTCATGCTTAGTAATGAGTCTAATCCACTCCCGCCACTCTTGGCCATAAATGATAGTTCCTTTTTTATCAAATCTATCACTAATGGCAATAACCATATTGAAGTCCCCAACAATAATAAGGGGGCCAACCAGATGGGACAACTCTTCCCATCAGAGGGTTCTCTGATGGGGATAGTTGGAAGCATAAAGATTGATCATAGTGAAGTCAAAAGGCTTGCAGAGGATAACACCAACCCATTGATGAGAAGGGCCCTGGATTTTATCTTTGACAAAATGACTAATCGCATTGGCTACCCCAATAGCAGATCCCCCCTTTCCTTAAGGGTGATCAGTGTACGACCAAGAATGCTTGTTAAAAACACTAATTAGATGACAATTCAACTTAGCTCCCGAGAGCTTAAGATCCTAAATGCAAATTATTTCAGGCATCAAAGATAGGTCAAACATCCACTTATTTATCCACCTAGCTCTAGTCAGATCAGTGATCCCTTTAATGATAAGAGAGATGATGCTTAGACTATTCATGGCAAATGAGAAGAAGGAATAAAAACCAGCCACTGAATACATAGCCATTGCTTAATGTTTCTAATGAGCTTATTCAAAGACAGCGTGTGATTCAAAATATCCTTCCTTTTGGATTTCAATCGACTATCTTTCCTCTTTGTTCTAGAGATTTTTTGACTTGATGACGCCTAGTTCTCTTTCTAGCTAAGGTTCATATCATTAACGTCATTACCATGGCATTGGAGCCCATTGATTTTTGCATCATCCCTCAGATGCCAAAAGATTATTAGTCTCCCACTGAGAGCCATTAGAAGGAATGTTAGAATTAGTAGCAGAAATCATTGGGAGTTTTTTCTTGTTTCGAACAACCATCCAACCTATTTCTGAATCCTTGAGGGCTTTGGTTGTAGGGACATAATCCTTCATGCCAACCCGATCATCAGACTCACTTGAGCTTGTGGCTCCAGAAGGACAAGCATCAAGATCTTTAACTCTTTTATCTGTCACAGAAAGTGGATTAGAAACTTCTTCCAATAACACATCAAAAGTATTAACCCACATTTTATCCCTTTTTTTGCTTGCTTGATTTGAGGTTTTTTGATAGCAGGAGCCAAAGGCCCTTTGTGGATGGGCTGATCATCTACATTTTTAGCATCCATATTATTATTCACCTCTTTCAATAAAGGACAATCTCTAACCCAATGACCTAACCTATTGCATTTAAAATAGGCATTTGATAAGTTTTTGTAGAGAACTTTTTGCTCATGCAACATCCGTCCGTCAGAGTCATTAATTTTTAGAGAACCTTTGAGCGGTTTAGTAATATCAATTTTGACAAGCACCTGCAGATCCCATTTGGGATTAATGGAGCTCCTCGACCGCTGACCTAGCACCTTACCTATGAGAGAGCACAGTCCTTCAATCTAGGGATAAAAGTTGATAGGTAAGTCAGACAATTCTATCCAAATGGGAACACGGGAGGGTTTAAGACCACGAGGATTAAATCCCATAAACCACTTGAAGAAAGAAACTGGCGTAATTCTTATAATCCATTGCCCCTCCATAATGACTCTAAGCACACTGATCGAATCATCAAAGAAGAACAGAAAATATCCATTGGGTAGATATTGGATCTGTCTAACAATTAAGCCTCTAGATTCCCAATTGGATTTAATCCAATGTTTTAAGACATCCATCGAAGGCCGGGGTCCATGACAAAGGGCAATAATGATCCGCTCAGACAACTGGATTTGCCACTGAGAAAATGAACCTTTATCTATGACTAAAGTCACATCATCTTGAAAGCCAAAACTATTGTTCATTTCCTTGAAAAAACATTCAAGAGTGAAATGCAAAGGAGATTTACCTTTTTTGACCTCTGCAGACGGCATAGGGAAACCAAAAGCAACCACATTAGAGCTCCCAGACAGAAGAACGTCTGCAAACATTTTATCATGCTCAATTTGCAGCAATAGAGCATGAGAATGAGAACTTACCTGGGGGATGAAGCTCGTGTTAAAAATTATTGACTCAACAATTTCATTGCCCCTCACCTCAGAGCCGGCTCCACCACAGATGTATTCCTCATTCGGGCTTGCGAGGGGGTGAAAAGTAGGAGGATATTGGCCATTAGCAGGAATCCCATCCTTAGAAGAAAGAATAGGTGTGTTCGATACTTGTGAAGCAAAATTTCCACCTTCGACCTCACGCACTAGACCACCAGAAGCCATCAACCCAAGTTCCCCTCCCCCCACAGGTGAGAGCATGGAGAATACCTCTCTCAGGTCTCGGGAGAGAGAGCATGACTAGCCAAGCGAAAACGTGATCAATGAAAACCAATATGATTGCATGAGGTCAACAATAAAGTCGAGCGTAGCCCTAACTACGACTGCTTGACATCCCCAAGAGCTCCTTGATTCCAGTTCCCTTATCTCCACTAGCCTATTTTCACTTATTGATACTCTATTTCTTTTAACTTATGTTGAACATAACTCCTACCTCTCTCTTTTATTTTAAACTTTTTAATTTTTTTAATATATTTCTAAGACAAAACCTTTCTTTTATTTCAATTATCACATGCTTAGTAATAGGTTTTGGTTTTATATAAAGCATGCATTGATAAGCAATATCATAGATACGTAATTAAATATAAAAATCACTCACTTCAAGATCTGTTTATATTATGTATGTTGTATGAATTTGTATAAGTGTAGTAGTTGAAATGCATATAATCATGTATGTATATTTTTTATTTGTATTTTTTTATGTATGCATGTTGTATGAATTTGTGCATGCGCAATAGTTGAAATGCATATATGTATGTATGTGTATACATATGTATGTATTTGTGCATGCTTATATATGTACCTACGTATGTATGTTTTTTATTTCTACTTATTTATGTATGTGATGTACGTTGTATGACTTTATGTATGTTTTTGTTTCTACTTATTTATGTATGTGATATATGAATTTATGTGTGTATTGTAAAAGAGTTGCATAGCGTATGTATGCATACCTTTCAATCTCTCTCTCTCTCTTTGCCATTAGTTTGTGAATGTCAAATGAGTACTAGTATATCTTGAAAAGTTATTCTCTTGTGCACCTTTCTTTATTGCTCCAGAAGATGAATGATTACAAACCACTATGGAGAACTTTAGGTCTTTGAGACAAATTCCTCAAATAACATGTTTCATAAATGGTACATATATACCCCTGTATAGGAAGCTCAACCATGACATGTATCTCACACAATATATATGTAGACATGGAGTCCATTGTGTTCTACTCCAAGGCATTGTGGACTCAATGAAGCTTTTTTGGAGTCTTCCTTGTTCATTCCAAACATTTCAAAGAGTCTTCCTTGTTCAACAATTAAAACAAGGATTGATTATTAATTTGCCAACATTGGAAGTTCAAGGTGAGATAATGAGACCTTTTCTCTTAGGCGACTCAACTTATAAAGCAAAAAGTTTCTTAGAAAAACCATTTCCTAGTCAAATAGATGAGAATCTACAAGAAAAGAGAGCATTTGATAAGCAACTAGATTCAAACTTGAAAATGCATTTGGGATTTTAAAAGCCTGATGGAGAATTTTACAAAATGTCAATGTAGGTCCACTTGTGGTCCCCTTGATAATAAGTGCTTGTTGTTTGCTTCATAATTTTGTTTAGGTATACGAGGGGAGAGTGAACCTAATGATCAAGAATATCTACATTCTAATGATCATGAAGGGGTTTAACTAAGAAGTTCTACCTATTTAGAATGAGATATAACTTGTATAATAAGGATGAAATTATTTAGACAATACCTTGTGAAGCAACCTGCAATCCAAGACCGAGATGTGCAAATTTATAAAATACTTTTGAAAGTAATGTGTACACAATAATTTTTTCATAAACTTACCATGGATTTTATTCAAACTAATATGTATTTTTTAATCCTCATTGATGTAGGTAGCTAGGGTTATGGAATAAAGATTACTACATGGAAGTGAAATCAACACAAGGCTAAGTGGTTTATGATAAACATTGTAGATCCATCTATGATTTAATAATATTTGTATCAACTTATGCATCTCAAATGAGGAGTTTATTAGATTAGACCTTCACATGTACCTAAATTTGCTGATTCAAAGTCCATCTCCAACCACACAAAATTCGACCACCAAACCTTCATGTACACCTAAATCCGATGACCCAAAGTCTATATTTCTCAACACTCGAAATCCCACCACCATACTTTCATATATATTAAAAAAGAGAACTCAAAATTTATCTAAGAGCATTGGAAATATGATCACTAAACATTTATGTGCTCAAAATAAAATACACTTTTTAGATGACCCAAAAAATAATCTCCTTCCATTCAAAAAGCATGCCATTCGAAAACATGTCTATGTGCTAGTTCTATCATGGGCTTAAGCTAGCGGATTTCAAATTTTAATGTACTGCCCTATCATCGGCTTAAGCTAGCGAATTTCACATTTTAATGTATCACATGATACATCTGAGTAATCTACTTTTGTATTCTACGTCTCTCTTTTCCGCTGTATAGAGTCTCCACCCTGTATGGAAACATCAGTTCGAGGGAGACAGAAGTGAGAGCATCATGGAGGCAGCCCTCGGTCTGATGCGTCGAATGCCCCCTTCGTTGTCCCGCACTGCCCTTTCCTCACTGCTCTTGCTTCTTCCTGATCACTCGTCTGAACTCTTATCGCTTGTTGACCAGCCGTTGGAGGTAAATAATCCTCATTCTCCTTGCGGGCTAGAGACATTCATTTTGACACTTTTAGCTCATCATTTGAGAGTGCAGGTTTTGTGGGATGAAGGATGTGGAAAACAGTTTCTTTTATGCGATTACAACCGCGATGGTGATTCACACAGGTGGCATTGTTAGCATTTCTGATCACACTCCATAATGTTGAAGGCTGCTGATCTGCATTTTCCGCTTGTTCAGAGAATTTAATTCTTTTCACAGGGCTTAATTTCGCACCACCACCACCACACTTTTATCTCAGCATATCAATAGATCTGCTATTCAAACAGTACTCTATCGGTTTTCTGTGCATCTTCTAAGCTGTTTCTTGAAAGAGTCGATTTTTTAGATATGTGTTCTCTGCATTTCACGAGTAAGGTCCCGATTTTGGATGGCCTGGCATGGTAAGGGCATTTTGGAAATCCCGAAGGGGCGTTGCTCTCCTGCTTTCTAACAAAGAAGTAGGATTTGAAGAGTGGGAGAGTTTTCTTTGCCCCGAAAGAATATTTTTGGAATGATATTAGAGTTCTTGCCTAGTTATGAAGACGCTAAGGATCAAGGAGGCCGCCATAGATGGAAAGCAGCATGGCTGTTAGGGAGGGATAGAGAAACAGGGAGATGGGACGGCAAGAGCAAGAAGAACGTGCTAATTATCGTATTATGCATTTGTACGAACGATAATATTGGCACTAGCATCCACAGCTTTTGGACAAACTTGCTCTCAAAAGTATACTACAGCTACGTGTGGTGAGAACAAACCTGTAAAGTTGAAAGCTATCAAGGTCATGCTTTCTTTTTTCTCACATCTAGTTCATATCGCAAGTGAACCAAGCTTTTTAGTTTATTTGCTCAGTATGATATGTAATACTGAAAAATGAAAACCGAAGAGTTCAGCTTATTCCGAGATGGTTAGATAGTTCGCCATGTGACTGAGTCATACTCTTTGACTACTTAACATAGCTGAAAATATGATGTCAAACACGTTTTCAGAATGTATCAATTTAAGTGTGATTTCTTTCACGTTGCGCTTCTACTTCTACTGTTTTATAGGCTTATCCTTTATTTGAAGCTGTTTCATTTTTGTTGCCACACATGGACTATCAACACTTAAATTTGAACCCTGTGCTAATTTTTTACTGGCCAAGCAAGATCACCTTTGAAATGAATTGCAACAAAATTTGCTCCTTGATTTGTATGAGATAGTTGAATAGTTCCAGATTTCAACATGTGAAGAGATTAATGAATAACGAGATCTTACAAGGGCAAATAATTGAGCTCATAAAGGATTACCTCTTACATCCATAAAATATCATAAAAAATATCAACTAATATCATGGTTTTTCTCCTATAGATCTCCTTGGTCGAACACATATCATCCTCCTCTAGAAGACGGTGTACTGCCTCCTGCTCATTTGCGTGATTTGGAAGTTGAAGCCAATGAAATATTTGCTCTTTATCGTGACCAGTGAGGTCCTTGCCTTGCCTTATCTGCATATGTATTAGTAGAAAATTTTTGAATGCTGTCTCACTAATTGATGCATGTCATTTGTTTCTAGGTATTATGAGGGCGGTATTTCATCTGTCTATCTTTGGGAAACTGACTCGCCTGAAGGTTTTGCAGCTTGTTTTCTCATCAAGAAAGGTAACTTATAATCTTGCATGATTGACTTGCTTCAACTCAAGGCTGTATGAGTTTAGAGATAGATAGATGGAGTCTGGAGAATTAGTGTTTTTGTATTATCTCTTGATTGGAACTTATTAATCTTTAATTTTTCTAGGGAATTGATATCTCAATGTGTCTTAATGTTGCTATATTTTATTAAACGTCTTTCCAGCTTTTGCCACTCTTCGATTGAATTCCATATTTGAATACTGAACTATACAAACATCTCTATCAATTAGTTGTTGGGACAATCTCATGCAAGGGCTAGATTTATCATAATTATTATCTTTTTAGATGGTTCAAGAACTGGAGAAGGAAGAAGGGGTCTGCTGGAGCAGGGCTTGTGGGATGCTATTCATGTTATAGAGGTATGATGTTATCATTCTACAAAGTTGAGTCCTAGAGATGATCCTTGCTTTTGTTCTCAAAAAGTCTTCTCGCATTCAAGCAGGTTGAAAAAGCAAACGATGAAACTACTGCACATTACTGTCTAACCAGCACTGTTATGCTTTCCATGAAATCTGCAACTGGTTTTCAAGGCTCTTTTGACCTTTCAGGCTCAATAACGAGACAGGTAGTGATCAACTGCTATAGCATTGTTTTAACTTGGGCTTTTGGGTCATTATATAATAATTTGAGGAAGGGGACTATACTGTACTATGTAGTATAAATACATTCATTAAGCAGATATCATGATTGCATTCAGCTCCATGTGCAGATGCAGATGTAAAAATAGACATTTATTTTATATTCCTTGTAAAATTTGAAAACCCATTATTTTGTATGTTCAATGTCCGTGCATGGTGCATTCAAAGTTATCTGCTTTGTTAACCCAATCCATATGCATGTAGATACATGCATACATACATATGTACATACACACCTCCCTCCCCCTCCTTCCTACACCCCCATGAGGGGAGGTAAAGAGAGCTGCAAAGTGTCCTAAAGAATAGTATTGATGAGGTGCACAAGAACTGATTGATGATCTGCTGAAAATGTATGAACAACCATGTTCAAGTTGTCTCTAATGAGTGTCTAAAGGAGTGTGAAGTAAAGGAGCATGCCTTTTGGATGGGAACATAGATGAGTTGAAGAAGGGCCATCCATTTCCTTTGTGGAGAGGTGATCTCCTTGAATTTATTTTGTTGATATCAAACGATGCAAACCTCAACTCTCTAGTGAAGGGTGGATACATTCTTACAGACCTAGAGCTTCATCATTGGAAGAGATTCACATGCCCTTCCAAGGCGAGGAATTTATCTTGCATGCACATTATAGAAAATAATTTTGAATCCACCTTGGCTTGGATCTTTGTTCATGGTTCACACAACGGCTAGGCTTTCTTGCCCATTCAAGGCACCACCATAAATCCATTGTGCGTTTACATATTGCATGCATGTATATATATATATATATGTATGTGTGTGTGTGTGTGTATATATATATATATATATATATATATATATATATATATATATGCAAAAACATACAACATATATACATATGTGTGCATATGTGTATGTCCATGAGTCAATTACAAAAAATCTTGCATGCACATTATAGAAAATAATTTTGAATCCACCTTGGCTTGGGTCTTTGTTCATGGTTGACACAATCGCTAGGCTTTCTTGCCCATTCAAGGCACCACCATAAATCCATTGTGTGTTTACATATTGCATGCATATATATATATATATATATATATATATATATATATATATATATATATATATATATATATATGCAAACACATAGAACATACATACATATGTGTGCATATGTGTATGTCCATGAGTCAATTACAAAAAAAATGACATGTAATTATTGATTCACTTAAATGCACACATGGATATGAAAATGTGGTTTATTTTGTTTCATTTCTTGCAACACTTGCATGATAATCTATGGGCTTAGAGCAAGAATTGATGAATTCAATTTTTGTAAGCCATCACACACTTTTTGTGGTATGTGTTTCATATTGTTGCCAAACTGCATTTAAACTCTTGAACATTTTATTTGAATTTTCAAGAGTCTAAATGTAAGCCATCACACACTTTTTATGGTATGTGCTTCATATTGTTGCTAAATTGCATTTAAACTCTTGATCGGTTGGATGACTAAAATACTCAAAGTTTTGGCTTCATATTTTTAAGTCCTTTATTGTTGCAAGAAACTTGATACTTGGGAAAAAGCAAGAACACATAAAAATGCATATCATGACTTCAATAATAAATTCACTATATGTATTTCATATCTTGTTTTTGCTTTGTATTTAAAGATTTAAACAAATTTCCTTTAGCTCAAGAATGGATATGTTCCTATCATTATCAAAGGAGTGCATTGAAATTTTGAAATCATTTGCTATTGTGAGAAGTGGAAACCAAAGGATAGAAAAGGTAACATGTTATCAAGGTGATTTTCACACCAAAAGCACACCAAAAGCTTGGGAAAAGCTAGGCGCTCAACTTTGTAGCCCCGAAAGCTAGGCGCATTGCTTTTCATGGGTAGGTGCATGATTTTTGCTTTTAGTAGGCTATTGGTGCTTCTTTTTAGAAGAAGGCGCCTTGTTTTTTGTGGAAAGCATGAGCTCCAACTCAAAGCTATATAAAGAGAGCACATTAGCTCCTCTAATCTATTAATCTACAAGCTAGTTGATCTAAGCTCTTAGATGATGAGCTAGGAGGACCAAGGACTACACGCAGAATTGAAGGAGTTTGGGACAACCAACCTTTGTTCTTCTTCACACATCATTGTGTGCATGTTGATTTTGGAGTGGAGTAGTACCTACATTAGAGTGTCTTCTTCTTGTGCTGATGTTGGTTCCAAGCCTTTGCTTATTACTTCAACACTAGGAGGAACTATGCTTGCGTAGCTACATTAGAGAAGACATTATTCCAGTTTAGGGTTTGCGTTTTTGAGAGTTTGGTACAATTCATGTCCTTGTTCATATCCTTACTTTTGCATACATTCACTCATATAACACCTCTTAGGCACTTTTCACTCTATTGTTTGTAACTAACACCCTTGTAGCTTCTGCACTTCCACAATTTTCTTCTTCTCTCTCTCTATTGTTATTTCTCTCTCTTAATCAAGTTATGGTGTATTGTTCTAAGGTCAAGTGTTGGAAAGATCTTGATTTAACGTGTGATTGATTTATTGGGCCTACCACGCTTCCGACATTTGGTATAAGAGCATAGTTGACTTACACGATCACCCTTCACTCAAGATGAGTGGCTATAGAGATAGACTTGAACAAGAAGATAAATTAGATGGAATGTTTAACTATCCAATGTGGAGTTTTATGATGATGAATTTGTTAGTTTCCAAGGACTTGTGGAACATTGTCAACGGCAAGTACCCTAGGCAAAGACAAGCAGAGAAAGATCTGGCTTCATCGAAGAGGGTTGGGACCCCAATTTTTGCCAAGGAGATTGAAGAGCAAGAAGAGGAGATTACATCAGAAGGAGATAGATGGAGATTCAACCTTGACAGAAGAGTGTGGAAGAGAATGATGAAGCTATGGTATCATCATCTAAAGGGAGAAGAAGGAGACAACAAAGAAGTAGAAGAAGATTAAGTAGAACAAGAAGGAAAGTAAGGCTTCTACTTCAAAGTCTTCACTACTTCTTCTACTACATCTAGTTCTAGTACTTCTACAACTCCAAAAGAGAAGACGACTTCTACTACATCCACCTTAAAGAAAGGAATATGCCACTATTGTAAGAAACTTAGGCATTACATAGCAGAATGCAAAAAAATGTTTTTCAATGAGAAGAAAAGATAATCATGAAATAACGACGAAGAACGTTTGCAGCCTAAGCCTTCAAATGAAGAATCATATGCATGTGTCAATATAGAAGAGATAGCCTTTGATCAAGAAGCATTACATGTAGTCTCAAAAAATCCTTGGATATTTGATTTTGGTGCTACTAAGCATATGACAGGTTGCAAGAAGGTATTTTTGCCCTTACTAACTCAATCTTTAGAAGGTGATCATGGCATATGGTCATGATTTGGATGTTCTTGGTGTTGGATAAGTAAACCTAAAATCAAGAGTCGGAGGAAACTTACACGATTTCTAATGTTTTATATGTACTAAAAATGAAGAAGAATTTTCCATCTATCTCTACTTCTTGTTAGATGGTTACAAGGTCATATTTAAGGAAGATTCATGCCAGATCCTTGCTTCTCATAAGATCTCCACTCCAAATGAGAAGCAGTGCCTTTTGCAAGGAGAGAACAGAAGTGGAATGTTTGTCTTGTTTAAAATTAATCATGCAAATGTTGCTAGGTCTTCTACACCTAAGGAAAACATGAAGTTATAGCATGTAAGATTTGGTCATATCAATTATATAGCTCTCAATCACATAAAGATCAAGGAGTGGTGGAGAGCCTTTCCACTTTTGCTTTACTAGATGATATAGAAGCATGTGAAGGATGTGTTGAAGGAAATCTACACAAGCTAACATTCAATAAGCATGGACACATCACAACTACCACAAATTACAGATTATACATTTAGATGTGAATGGATCTATGAGGACATATTCCATTCAAGGATTCATATATTTTGTGATATTTATAGATGATTTCCTTCCTTTGAGGGTGAATACCTGGATTCATTCTGGTATATATGATTGTCGTATTAGCGGACATGCAGTTTTCACTTGTGGATTCTTCGTCCGAGTTGCGACCAGTTGTTAGGTGTGTATACCCTATCAACTATGCTTTTTCTGTAATTTTTCCTATGTTTTGTTTGCATTTGGTGCTAGGCTTCATTATGGCTGAGTTTGCCCATCACTTCCGGAAGTGATAGAAACTCAGTTCGCAGAGCTTCTTGTGAGTTCATGCTCGTGGTGTATGTGCGTTGTGGGGTGTGTGTGTGAGCATGTATTCATTCTGAGCTCTATACCCACTATTGGGCACTGAGGACGTTAGTGGGGATGTCATAGTATTGAGTCGATACTGTGCATAGTGGAGCTGATATGCTATGTAGTCTTGTGGTTGACTACCATGAGCTTGTAGTTGCACCTTCCTTTGAGGGTGAATCTGGGGTTTACCTGGATTCATTCTGGTATATATGGTTGAGAATGAAAGTCAGTCTAAGATCCATGTTTTGAGAAGTGATAGAGGAGAGTATTTGTCAAAAGACTTGAAGTCTTTTCAAGAAGACAAAGGAATCTCTCATCGGTTAACTATTGCCTATACTCCAGAAGAGAATGGTGTTGTAGAGAGGAAGAATAGGACACTTGCTGAAATAATGCATAGTATGATGGCCTCAAAGAAACTTTCATCTAAATTTTGGTTTGATGTAGTACACACAGCAAACCATATTCCTAATAGATCTTCTATAAAAAATTGTGAAGGTCATTACCCCTTATAAAGCTTCTTATAGGGAAGTCTAATGTGAATTATTTTGAAGTTTTTGGATCTCAAGCTTATGTTCACATTGAAAAAAAGGATCATGGTAAGCTAGATGTCAAAGCAATAAAAAAGTAGTATTCATTGGTTATTTAATTGAAAGTAAAGGATACCCGTTTTATGTACCAGAGACGTGTGATATCCTACTCTCTTGCAATGCTTATATTATAGAAATTAAGATCTATGATATACATGTAGATATACTGGACTTTATTAAGGCAAATGATTATGCATCCTTCGAGGCAAAATTGGATGCTTACATTCAATCCTACAGGGAGTGACCAACCTTCTAAAACCCCTAAGATTACACTTGATAAAGGTAAAGAGAAAATTATTACTCTTACACCACAACTATCTACAACTTCCATCTTCTTCCCCTATTTCTTCATTACCTCTCGATGTATCAACTTATGAAGTTGGAGAAACCTCTAGATCACCTGAAGAAAGAGTTGCAAATGAACCAGAGCTATCACCAATCCTTCAAAAACTTCCAAAATGGTATGTAAAAACTCTATAGGATAGTGGGATTAAGCCACTTAAAGGAAGAACCAAAAGTCAAAAAGATAAGACAAATCATGTAAATTATGCAAAGTATGTCGAGATCATCAATATTTTTGCACTAACTTTGGTTGAAAATGAACCTGTGAGTGCCAAAGATGCATTACAAAGTCCTCTTTGGAAGAAAGCAATGCTTGGAAGAAAGCAATGCAAGAGGAAATTGAAGTTGGAGAAACCTCTAGAGCACTTGAAGAAAGAGTTGCAAATGAACCAGACCTATTACAAGGCTTTCAAAATCTTCCAAAATGGTATGTAAAAACTCTATAGGATAATGGGATTAAGCCACCTAAAGGGAGAACCAAAAGTCAAAAAGATCATATAGATCAAGTATATTATGTAGAATATTTTGAGATCAACAATATTCTTGGACTAACTTCAATTGAAGATGAACTTGCTAGTGGTAAAGATGCATTATAAAATCCTGTCCGGAAGAAAGCAATGCAAGAGGAAATTGATTCTATACTTCACAATCAAACATGGAAGTTATGTTAGTTACCAAATGGTAAGAAAGCAATTGGTATCAAGTGGATCTTCAAGATCAAAAGAAAAGTAGATGGTACAATTGACATCTATAAGCAAGACTTGTAATCAAAGGTTATGCATAATAGAAAGGAATTGATTATGATGAAACATTTGCACTTACTTTTAGAATGACCATAGTCCGAACAATACTTTCACTTGTTGCATTTTTTAGTTGGATAGTAGTATTCAAAGGTTATGCACAAAAGAAAGGAATTGATTATGATGAAACATCTGCACTTACTTTTAGAATGACCATCGTCCGAACAATACTTGTTGCATTTTTTAGTTGGAAAGTATACTAATTAGATAAGAAGATGACTTTTCTAATTGGTGATTTACATGAAGATGTCTACATGGAGCAACTTGAACAACTTGAAGGTTTTGAAGAGACACGTAAAGAACACTTAGTATGCAAACTTATCAAAGCACTTTATGGTTTAAAGCAAGCACCAAGGGAGTAGTATGAGAAGATACATTTGTATGCGTTATCTATTGGTTTTGAAAACTCATATGCAACTCCTACCCTCTATATAAAAGTAGAGTCAGATGTCCTAATTATAATCATTATCTATATTAGATACGATCATGACATGTCCCAAGGATTCAAATCTTCAATTCTTTAAGGCAAAACTTAAGCATACATTTGATGCTAATGACCTTGGGATTCTACATTACTACTTAGACATTGACTTCAAATTTAGTAATCATAGTATCTATATGACACTAGATTACATTCTAAATTTTTTAGGCAAGTTTTGAAATGACAAATCGTAAACTTATGAAGACATGTGTGGATGTTAATGTGTCATGACATGTAGATGTAGAATCAAAACCATCAAGAGGTTGGATGTTTGATCTATCTATGTAATACATGTCCAGACATCTAGTTTGCAATTTCTCAAGTATCCAGGTTCATGCACAAACCACTTAAGATCCATTGGAAAGAAGTTAAGAGGACATTCATATATTTGAAGGGAACTTCAAGTTATGCTATGATATTTCCAAAGTCACCTAAGGAACATGTATCCAGAAAGCGTATTGAGCTATTTTATGTACCTACAAGTGAGAATTGTAGAATTTTGTAGACATTTTTACCAAAGCATTATCTAGAGACAGACATCTGAAGTTATGTAGACAATTGAATCTTATGCCATTATGATATTGAGGGGGGAATTGTTGGAAAACAATGTCAGATTGTCCCAAAATTGCAATAATTTGAGCAACCCTTATTTTATGACTTAGCCGAAATTTGGTCAAATATGATCAAAATTTTTTATGGCACCATTGGAAAATACTCATTGAGAGATGAATGAGAAATAGAGAGAGAATGCACAATTTTCAAAGTGTAATGGTAAGCTGAATGCTTATTTACACTATCTTGTATGAATGTCAAATTACAATGTGTGTAAATGATACAAAACTGAATGTATGCTTACAAAAACTGAATCTAGGCTGAATTTAGGGTTCTACTATCTAGATACAAGAAATTGTGCATAAAAGTGCCTAAGAGGTATGAAGAGTGCGTGTATGTACGATTGAAGTGAACAGAAA